>CM065392.1:7885000-8082500 GCA_033060915.1 Euryodendron excelsum | reverse complement strand
ATATTCTTGGATTGATTCTTTAGAAATCAAGAGTTTTCAATCAAATCTTTTTGAGTCTCCATGCCACGTATGGGGGTTGCTTAAAGACTTTCTAATGTGAACCCTTTGAGTTTATGTTCCCTAATTAATCAAGAATAGTTAAGATTTCACTATGGTACTTTTCTTGCTAAATCTTCTAGTTCAAGGACACAAACTTTTGTTGCTTGAACTGAGATAAAAGGAATACTTTCAGAAATTGTCAATTTTCCAATCAATTAAATCATTCCCTGCCAAGGTTTTTTATTACCAACAATTTTTTGATTTCTCTTGTTTTAATTAGTTAACCATTCTTTATCGCAAACTAGTTTCTTTTTATTTTGTTGGAGTGTTTCCTAGGGTTTTCGAATGGAAGTAAGTTTTTCTGGATGCGCTGACCCTCTTCTTTGTAGATCGACATCGGATTTCACTAAGTTATTACTGCATCGTGGACGTGCACTTGCGGTTTATCATACATTTCTGGAGCGATCAGGCTTTTTATAGAAATGTTTGGAGTTGCCACCTAATATAGTTAAAGATCTACTAAGTCACCTAAAACTAAGGGTAATCTGAAGACTATACGTAGGTTTTTCAAAAATGTTTTGAAAACGCCTTCTTAAGAAAGTTCTTTGTAAACAAGATTTTTAGCAACCTTTCGAAAACATTTTAGACTTTTTGAAAGTATGATTCTTTTTTGGTCTTCGAACTAGAGATTTATGGTCTAGGGGTTGGTTACGTATAGAGAAGATATCCTAAGATCATTATCTTATCCTGCCATTTCAGTACCTACATGTCAGTTCATTCTTAATTCACTCACTAATCTCCGATTATCTAATATCCACTAGTGAAATATTGAAAATGGGGCTTTTGTCATTACTTTGGGGATGAATGATGCATGATTCACATTTTTGGAAAGACTTTATGAAAAAATAGGAAGTTTTTGAAATTTAATTTTGAAGAGTAATTTTGATGAAAAAAAAGTTTTGAATGGACATTCGACTTGAAATAATAGTTATGACCACACCTATTTAGGTTGCTTATGTATATTATTTTGCAAGAATCAGATCATTCGTAATGCGTGCAAGAGCATGATTCTAAAATGAACTGAACAGAGTTTTGGAAGGTTTCAAAAATTTGAGTTCAATAGAGTTTTGAATTGAATTTGAGAGAGAGTTTTTGAAATATTTTTGAAGTAGAACTCAAGAATCTTAAAATATTTTTCAACTCACGAGAGTTTTAGAAATGTTTTGAAATCAACTCATGAGAGTTTTAAAATCAACTCAAGAGAGTTTTTGAATTGTTTTGAAATTAACTCAACAGAGTTTTAAAATCTTGATTTGAAGATTTTAGGGATGGAATATGGATTAAAATAAAATAAAAATTCTTGTGAACTTGTCTTTAAAAAGTATTGAAAATCATTTTCTAAAAGGCTTGTTTGATATTTTATCAACTTTAAAAGATTAGCTATTGATCAAGCTAAACTCCCGTAGGCTTATGATTTTTTGAAAATGCTTTTTAGAAAAGGGACTAGAGACTTCCTTTAAGGTCTTGAAAACTTTACGGTTAATCCTACTTGATATCTCATTTTCTATGGGAAACCACAATAATTGAATAACTAAGATTATCCCAATAATGTGATTCTTGAAAATACTTTCCGAAAATGGTTTTGAAACATTTAAGAGTATGGAACCTTAATATGAACCATGAAAGTTTCAATCAATGTATCACCTTCTTTTGGAGAGCCTAACCATGAGAGGGTTAGGACCATCCTTAGGGTTATGAGTGTTCATAAAACATTTTAAAAAGTAGCTTTCAAAATGCAAGTATCTAACCATTTTGGATCAAGTCAAGTTCAAGAGAGCCTTTGAAAACAATTTGAGAATGTTACAAAAAAAAAAAAAAATTGAGAAGATTTTATCAACATGATTTTTGAATACTCAAGAGAGTGAAATTTTTTTAAAGCAAGTAAGAGAATGAGTTTTCGAAATTTAGACTTAGAAATGGGAATTTGGGATACGATAACTTAGTTGGGTAACTAGGGTTAAGTTGACCTAAGACTAATTAACTTAGTTTAGGTGGACCTAGGCTTAACTAACTTAGGTTAGGTTAAACTATAGTTTATCTAGAGAGATAAACTAGGGTTTTGGAATCTAGAGAAAGAAACTAAGGTTTTGTAACCTAGTGGTTTTGAAGGGTAGTTTTGAGGGTTTTGAACGTAGTGGTCTTGAAAGGCTTGAAAAGTGTCATTTTATGTATAAAACTTGAAAGTGTGCTTTAGAAAACTATAATTTCATGGGTAAACCTTATAATTTTATGTAGAAAACCCATGATTGCATGTAGAAAATTTGTGATTTTATATGAAGAACTTTCAAGAAGCACTTAGAAAAGTGTCATTTCATGTAAGAAAGTTATGATTTTTTTGTGAAACTCATTTGTAAAATCAACTCAAGAAAGTTGTGGGTTTTAAAAATCATTTTTCTTTCAAACTCAAGAGAGTAACTAAATCTTGTGAAATTAATATCTAAAGTGAAACTCCTTTCGATCTCGTTCTAGTTGTAAGTTCAGAACTTGACCTTATAGAAACTCGATCTCTCGAAAGGTCTTCAATACACGTAATACCCGACAAAATTCTCACCCAATTTCGCCAAAACTTCGGTATGAGCTTTCTCTCTCACCTAGTATTGGAAACATATGAAATTTGAGCCTAAACCAATTAATTTTTCGAGAGCTTCCTACTTACGGTATTGGAATGAACATATGATAAAAATTTGAAGTCCTAAACTCAGCCACTTCAAACTAGGGACTCTCTCCCATTTTTCGGGATTTCCCCACATTCCACCACCTTGCATGGCCGGCTACCCATGCATGCATTTTGTACACATGATGTACATGTCATGGCTACATATTAGCCATATTGATAGCCTATTATACTTATGGTGCATGATATATATATAGATATATATTTATATATATAACTCTCACGTGTAGGCAAAGAACACACAAATACCAACATTGCACCATAACTCATGCTATCTAGATGTATTATTTGCCTGCAACCAACCTTTTTTTTTATTATGCAGAGAGAGATAGAGATTGAGAGAGGGAGACCATGCAGGCTTGCTCCCATACGACCAACCAAGATCTCTCCTCTCCACCCACCTCATACCTCTCACCATGTATATATACATGTGAGGTGGCTACACCCCTCCTCAGGTTATTCAAAGCTACAGAGAGCTGTAGAGAGAAAAAAAGAGCAGTATAGAGAGAGAGAGAGAGAGAGAGAGAGAGAGAGAGAGAGAGAGAGAGAGAGAGAGAGAGCTGTAGAGTGAGAGAGAAAGTGAACGGGGAAGAAGAGATCGGGGAGAGAGAAAGAGGGAAGGCAGGCCAGGCAAGACATTCTCCCCTACCCCCTACCACCCTAAACCCACCATAACTTCACCCTCATCCCCATCACATCCGCTGCAAAACCTATAGAGAAAAATTCGATATACACGGCTGGTTGATCAAATCAGGTTGAGCTATGGCCTAAGGCCTGTCACAGGGGCATGAGGCTCCTCCTGGACCTCCAACAGATCCTAAAGAGGCCTCATACCTCTGTGCATACGCCGGAACGGCCCTGCAAACTGAGGTTCGCCGAAAAACATGAAAATACACCTAACTCTGGCCACCGGCCACTAATTCTGACGAGACCACTTGGGTCTTCTTCATCTCGATGTCAGGAACAACTTTCGTGAAGAAATATTTGTAGAAAACCACGGGAAGAGGGTAAAAAATCTAGTTGCAGGTCTGGAACCCTAGGGTTTCGACCATGCAGCAGGGTTTTCGACCTAGAACGGCCACCTTCGGCCACCACCGGCCAACCTCTGACCATGGATGTGTAGCCCAGGTCCTTAGCTATCTCTAGGTCACACATGCATGGCCAGGAGGTACGATGGGTGGCCGAAAAATGGACAGAAAGCCTCACCAGTCGCGGTGGAGGAAGAAGAAGGTTGTGCCTTCCTCCCCACTTGCGGCTGGTGGCGTGTGAGGGCGCGTCCTTGATTCGTTTGGCCTGAAATTTTTATGGTGTGTTGGAAACACCAAATCATACCTTCCCTTATTTTTCTGTAATTTTCTGACACTGATATGATTTTCTTTTAATTAAAATAGTGTTATAACCAAGAAAATCATATAAATTACAATAATAAAAGGAATAATTTGAAATTTTGCCGAGATGCCTCAAATATTATGAGGAGCCCAGAAATGGGAGAGTACAGGTCACTAGACCCTCGGCATAAATTCTAGATAATCCCCTTCAGTTTCGACACTTGGAGTTTTTGTTCCTGATGGGTGATGAGAGGGATTCCAAAGACCTACCCCACCAAATTTCCACTGCATTGTGATTAGTCCATTTACTTAACACTATTAATTTAATTATGAGACTGCGACCTTTGAACACTAAGGGGATGGGCAGTTATCATAAATTATCGATAACCGAACCAGAAGGCTAATTATCGGCTCTTTGTCAAACAGATAATACGGGACTCACAGACAACCCGATTCGGAAACATCATTAATGTAGGAACCTATGCATTCTTTAAGTTACATGCTTACTTTTCTTCCCTAAATAATGATCTGCAAGTTACTGCATTGATTTTATGCCTTTTTGTCAATTTGCTTATGAAGTATATGCTTGTCTATAAATGATTTCAAAATGTACATTACATGTATGATTGCATCACTCGGGAGGAATAACCGGAATGTGAAAAAACTCCGAGTTTATATCATGGATGAAACCTGACCAACTAGCACACGGGGCTGCCAAGAGTTAGCTTTCATTGGGGCTTGATATTAGGCTAGATGATCTTGGATGGGATTCGTAATTGATGAAGGAGGAGTATTATGGGCGAACCCATTAGCTGGAAATAACACGAGTAGGTCATACCTGCTGGATCCTGGAATTGGTAAAAAGAAACTATAAGAGACATATGCATGCGATATCATTCTTTTTACTGCATTGCACTTAAACTTGTACATTACGGAATTCATGGAATCCCTACTGGGCTTCATAGCTCACTCCTATCTTATGAGACATTTTCAGGAGTTGAGGCATCAACGAGTTTTTCGAGGAAATGAATACGGAAACGGGTTCCATTGCTATATTACCTCTTTGGGAGAACACAAGTTAATTAGTCTCTTTGGACTATTTTGTAATGAGACTTAAAAACAATAGTTTCACTATCTTTCTTTTGTGTTGTAATAATAAAAACTATGACTTTTGATTTGTGTTGAGATCTATAATCATGAAATGCCGTTATCTTTAATCCCCTAAACCTAAACCCCCTGTCCCGACCTTGAGAGATGAAGTGGGTCATGACAAGAATAGTCATTTTTCACGATATTAGTATTGACCTTGGTTTATGAGTGTTTCCTTCACTCCAATGGTTGTAACGAGTTGGTTTTTAAAGGTATTTCATCCTTTGGTAAACATGCCACGGCCAAGAGGCGTATTCAGTTTTTTGTCGCTGGGTTGTTTGTGGTGTGCCCATGTCGACTTGTTTGTAGGTGTTTCTACCACTCTGATGGTTTTGGCGTTGATTCTGGAGATCGCCCGATCTCGAAAGTTGCCTGATGCCAAGGGGCATACCAAATATTCTACATCAACGAGCTAGCAGGCGTCAAAAGTGAACTGTTTAAGATTTGGCATTGATTTCATAGATTGACTGGTCTCAGAAGCTGTTTGCTTATGTCATTGGTTTCAGAGACTATGCGGTTTCAAAAAATTACTTGAAATGCAAGGGAATGCCAAGGAGGTATTTTGACAATTTTAATTGAGAATTGGTGATCGAACAAAAATATGGTACTTACAGTCACGTGACTGCTATAATTTTCAAATCCTTTTCAAGTTCCAAATCTCACATCAGTAGTTAGTGCATCTAAACCTAACAATCTAGATGGGAGTAGCACGTGAATTTTCATATTCTAATGCAGCTTATCTGTGGAAAAACAATGACTCAACTATCAACCATAATCTGTTTTGAGAGAGAGAGAGAGAGAGAGAGAGAGAGAGAGAGAGAGAGAGAGAGAGGTTGATGGCTGTAAAGTCATCCCAACATCCCCCGCGCAGAGAGTCTATGTCAGGAAGCAGGCGTGCTATCAAAATATCCATCTACTAGGAGAGCAACATATTCAATTATGAGTCTTCTGGGCAAATCCATGCCACCTAATTCTCAATTTAGTTTCATGAAATGACACTGAAAATAACCCCCACCACCTCTCTGCTGTTCATGTTGTTTCCACATGGTGTGTTGGTGCTGTATGCCTATCATTGTTGCCCTTGCTATTGTTAATACGAGAAGCAAAATACAAAATTTTCTACATAATCTCGCATTAAAATGACGTGTCAATAAAAGTTCTGTAATTACAAAAGAACTTCGTGGGTGTTTTTGTTTGTTTGTTTTAAAGTGATAAGAGAGCCATATCATTCTATATACTTATTTTTTGTATATGTATATTATTACTATTTGAAAATTGAAATTTTTGTATACAAAACTTACACCAATTGATGTAACAGTAGTAGTGGTAATTTTACAATTAAAAAGTATCTTGATGAGTTCTTTATTTTAAACTAATGGGATCATAACTGACTCACGTTATTCTCGATATTAATTCTATCTGTTTTTTCTATTTATATATTATTACCTTTTTAATTTTTGAAAAAAGGTTAATATCCCATCCACCTTACATGTTGGGCCACCTATTTGAGATGGAGGCTAGGAAAGAATACGAAGTGGTTGTGACATTAACAACCATTATGGATAAGTTTTGTCATGCCAAAAAAAGAAGATGAAAAGAACTTCATTATTTTTGGTGATCGATCGGCCATGCAACTGTAGGTACCATTTCTCTTGCGCGGAAATATTTGATGTAACTGGGCCTGATATCATGTCATATTAGTTGTCAAGGTAGTCTATAGAGAAAACGTGTCAATTAACTGCATCAAATTAAGTCAATAGGATCAGTATTCATTTGACGTGATTTTATTGCGTTGGCATTGTATACCAAAATCAGGTCAAATATTTCAAAATTCACTAATATACTTTCATCTTTGGTTGTATAATTGAGAAACTTGAAAGGATCATTGTTTTTCAATGCATAAATGCATTAATCCAATACTCACCATTCTCTTTCCTGTCTTTGATTAGAGACTCTCTCTCTCTCCCTCTCTCTCCCCAAATTCTTCATTTTTTTGGGTAAATAGAATACGGCAAGTTTTTTATGTGTCCACCATTGCAAAATAATTCAAACTTAAAGGAACAACTTACACACACAATTCACAAGTCCATAAAGGGAAAATGTGGTCATAGAAATATTTGTTTCCAGTTTTGTTGCTTCCTGAATTGTCACGTGAAAGGCTAGAGAAAGAGATCAAAATGGAACTCTATCTATAGTATATTGGGGGCCTATGAAGGTGGCCTTCCTAGTATTTTTTGACTTTCAAGTAATTCTAGTACAATGAAGCCTATCTACAAGCACATGGGGTCAGGACCATTTTTGCAGCATATTCAAATGGGCATCACAAGCTAGCTAGGGCCATGCCACCCAAGGACCAAGAAGTTTCAGATATCCTTTACCACATTTGATTAAGCTCGTAATTAGGGATAAAGCCAGAAATTTTTATTAAGAGGGGTCAAAGGAAAAGTTTAATTAAATCTTTACATATTATGTTGAGCAATTTATTTTTCAAAAAATATCACGGTTAAATTATCTCTAAAGTAAGGACAAAATAGAGAAGCTTATAAAAAAACTGATTTTAACATGATATACGCAAAAAGATATATGATTTTTTTTTTCAAGAAAAGGATTATAGGATTTGCGTAAAGCACCAAAATTTCAAAAAAGATCTCAACACTAATAACTTAGGAACATATACTCTAAATCTATTCCAATAAAGATATACTAGGATATTGAATCTAATTAGACACATCTTATAATAACTAAAGAAAATAGATCACCAAAATTATTTTTAATAAGTACTTCTATTTTATTAGATGTTTTATTATTATTGGGTGCTTTGTGATATATTTGAACACATTAGGGAGTTATTTTACTATTGAAAATATTCGAGGGGCCAACCCTTTAAATGGTAAAAAGCCTAAAAAAAAATATAATAACATATAGTTTTTTCAAATTTAGGGGGACTGCGACCCTCGCTGGCCCTTCCTCCCTTCGTCCAAGCTCATAATGACCACCTTAAAAAAATACCGTAGGATTTGAAATGATAGCTTTACTACATAGGATTATGATTCGGGGAGAAGCATATTCCAATTTCTGGCTTCTTCTGCACCCTTTGCTTTTTTCTCTTTTTTTAATGGGGTTGCATCAAAATTCATTTTTCAGTGGGATCCTACCAAGTTGAAGATCTTGATGTTTAGAGCAAATTGCATAAATTCAATAAACTTAATCATAATTAATAGCATTGGTCTTTGGATTGATAATTACAAGGCATTGTTGCGGGAATACGCCATTTACTTTTAGTTGAAAATCAATGAAGGAAATCTTACCAACCATGAACCATCCCCCTCCCCAAAAAACATAATAAAGTCATAATAGCAATCGAAGAAATTGTTCAAATCAACATTTGTAATGAATGTTTTTATGTTGATTGTGACACTCTCCTTTAATATATATACATATATGAGAAATAAGACATTAAATAAAAAGAATTAAGAATAATCAATCACCCTATTTCTCTTAAATAAAAAGAAAAAAAAGGAGCGAAACCAGGATTCAAACACCTCCAACAATGAAGAATTCAAGATTAAACCATGTCTTCATCGAGGTTTTTGATACGTTGGAATCTCTCTCTCTCTCTCTCTGCCTCTGTGTGCGTTGGGGACTGTTTTTTTTTTGGGGGGGTGGCAGGGGGCGTGGGGGGTGGGGAGTGTACTTGAATGTTTTCTTTCCACAAAGCACACAAATTACCACAGATTGTGGTCTGTATGTGGGACTTGATTAAAGTAAGTTTGTACACTATTTTAGACATCCAGCATGCTTCTGAACAAGAGGTGGCAGCATGACAAGCCTGGCCCATCCTGTCCTGGAACGAATGGCCCAGCTTAGTACGACAAGGCTATCATGTAAAACTTTTAGTAAACAAATTATTTTTTTTATGTTAGAAAACTTGTCTGTTTATCTAGTTTCATTATGTTTCCCTTTTCTCTACGGACAAAAGAGTAATAGAAAGGAAAAGTAAAGTTGAACTTCTACATACGTACCATGCTAAACTCTTTTTATTTCTTCCTTTATTTCTCTCTTTCTGTCTTTGTTTTTAAGTTATACATGCAGTCAAAGTTTTTCATCAACTTATGCACATCTCTTTTAATTTTTTTGATTTGGTCAAAGGTAAATCATCTATAGTAGACTATTTACCACCATGCTACATTTGTTTTTGGAAGAGATACAAGTCAAATTTGTTTCACAAGTTTTTTCTTTTTTGCCTTTCTCTAATGTCTTTTATAATTTGTCAAAGTAAGAAGTACACAACATAGCCATAAAAATTTAAAAAAAACAAAAAAATGAAGTAAAAATAAAGAAAAAAAGGCAAACTAAACAAAACAAATGTATAAAGTCTAGTAATTAGGTAATATGAGTTTTTCAGTAATTATTTGTATTAGATTTAGTCATGTGACATATTTTTTTGGAAGTCTCACCATTTCATCACAAATTCAAGATAATAATAATGTAGGCAATAAGAATTCCTACAACCTAAGTTGGAGGAAATTCATATCCATAAAATACCACAATTATTAGGAATGACTACTGAGTACCACTTAACCACATGACTTTTTTTTTTTTCTTCCTATAGTGTGCTCACTACCAAAAGAAAATTTATGCTACTGAATAGGATTCAAGTCAAAAGTATGCCTAAACTTCTAATCCTAAACATTGCCTATAACAGATCAACCCAAAGAAATTAGCTTCTTCACTGTAGGCTCATGGGTTATAGTAGATGCTGCTCCAAGCTGGTTTCATGATCGCATTCAACTTTTTAACCTTTTCAAATAGAAGTTTCTCATTGCCAATCCCATACCACTAGACAAACAAGTCCTTACCATTTATGTCAATTGTGGATCTTGGAGAAGAGGGATAATATTCACAAAAATGCAAAGGAAGGGGGGGAAAAAGATAATAATTGTCAACACAAACCTGCAGGGCCCTTATTTTGATGTAGCTGGAAGTTAATCAGAGGTGTTTCAGAAACATAAAGAAATGAACCATATCAATTCTCATTAACACGGAAAGAAGTTGAGGAAGTACCAAGTTTTTCAATAGTCATACATATCAAATTTTAGTATGTGTTATTTATTGCATTAAAAGTTTCTTTATTGATTACGAATTTATTTCGCTGATGTAATAAAATACTCCATGTCCTAATATAATAGGAATAAATATTAAGTAGTTGATACTACTTGATTACTTGACGTTTTTTCATTAACACCCCCCGTTTGAGAGTGAAAAGGCCTGAGGGAGTGGATTTGCCTATTAATTACACCCTAAAAGTGTAATAACAATTTTTTAATTCGCACATTGTTGGACTTAGATTAGTGTTAATTATCTTAATTTAGTTATATATTTTCTTGATTGTGTTTTTTGTATGTTTTGTAGGTTATAGCAGTTAATAAAGACAAATTAGACGCAAATAATGATCAAGCCGGTTTCAAAATGAACAAACCGGTGATGAGAAGTCCAATCTGTCTAAGTATTTTGACCATAACGTTTTACTCCGATGTCCGATTAAGTTGATTTTTGCATCATTTGAAAAAAAACTTCAAGCTCTACAACTTTGCCTCAAATATGCATCAGCTGAATCAAGCTTTAGTGTGGTCAAATCAAGCTTTGAAGTTTTTGGGTTGAATAGTGATGAATAGTACCCGTTCGAACGGTTACTATTTACTGATCGGACGATTACTGTTCATTAGACAGTACCCGTCTGAACGGTGCGTTCGGACGCACTTCAGACGGCCGTTAGACGCACCGTCCGGATAGTATTTATATGGTTACTGTTCATACAAATTACAGTTTTTGCATCCGAAGCGGCGTTTTTAGGGTTTTTTGAAGGTTTTTTGTGGAGTGAGGGTTACTTTTAGCTTAGGGGGCGGCGGGAGAAGCTCCAAAGAGGTTGATTTTTTCATTTTTAGCTTAGATTTAGCTTTGTAATTGTAATATAGGTGTAGAAATTGTAATTTTCTTTATTGTGTTGTATTTTCTTTTACTTTTTTGCACTTTCTTTTATTTTTCTTGTAACCAAACAGTCTTATTATTGTAGTTAATTTTAGATTTAAATCTCTTTATACTTCTCTTTTCATTTTTGCATGCTTTTATGATGTGTTCAAGTATTTAGTAATTTAAATTGGGTTTAAATGTGAAGATCACTCAAGAAATCTAAGGGTTTTAATGGAGGTATCTCATTTATTAATTGGCATATTTTTCTAGATTTTGAATTTCTAGTAATTTCATGTGAATGTTTTAGAAAACCTGGATTATTGACTAAGATTGGGGATTTTCATCACTCAAATCGATAGTATTAATTTAGAGCTCTTTACTAGAAAATAATCTCCATAATTGCTAGGAATCCATTCTCACCAATTGATTGTAAGATAAATTAGAAAACTTAGATTATTGACTATGTTTAGCTAATCAATGCACAAACCACAAATTTGGTATTGACTAAGTTGAATCGATGGTATTAACCTTTGATTCCCTATTGAACATGTATCTAATTTCAATTGTTTGAGAATAATTGGTTTTAAAAGTTAAATTCTCCAAATCAAACACTTTTGAATGTTGTGTTTGATTTGCATTATAAATCCCATTGAAAACCTTTGGATGAATTGAGTGATTAGATCATTTGAACCCAATTCCCTTTTTAATTGCTTTAAATCTATTTTCAATTTGTTTCACTTTAATTGTCTGTATTTTCATTGCAATAGTGTAGGAATTCAAAACTCCATCAAAAATCAAAATATTTTCAGTCCTTTTTATTTTTCATTTTATTTTAGATTCAATTCCCCACATAATTGTAATTCAATCCTAGGTTAGGTAAGTGTGAGTTGAGTACCAGAGCCAATATTTGGCTAGATCTCTTGGGAGAGAACGATACCGGATTTTTATCGGTTTATACTTCATCGCGACCCCCGTACTCTTGCTGGTTAACTAACTCCATTTGTAGGACATCCGCATTTGGGGGCAAGTCACCTATAATGAATAATTAACCTAAGTATTTAATTGTAAGAATAGGTCAATTATCTAAATATGCCAATCCTATATGCAACTTTAAAGGAATAAAGTAAAGAGACATGACACAGGATTTTAGCGTAGAAACCTTAAAAACCTGTAAAACCTTAATCTCATATTTTCATAATTAGTTGAATTGCATCTTAAACGTAGTTAAATTAGTTTATTTAATTTAATTTACATCTATTGCATGGTTAATTATAAATTGTGTGTGTCACTTGTATCATTTTATTAGTGGTAAGTTAAATGGTTAAATGGTGAGACATGGGTGAGTGGGTATAAGAAGTAGATGTATAAAATACCTAAGGGGGGGGTGAGATATATTATTGTATATCTAGTAAAGTGAAGTGAGAGGAAAGGAGGGTGTCGGTGGAGAGAAAAGAGAGAAAGATGACAAGAGGGGACAAGGAGGCAAATGAAGAAAGAAAAGAAAGAAAAAGAAAGAAAAAAACAAGAATGGTGGGGGGTGAGTAGTTTAGCATGATGGGAGAGAGAAGAGAGGAAAGATAGCTATCATTATAGAGAGAGAGATATATATAGAGTTATAGAGAAAGAGAGAAGCTTGGAGAGAGAAGGAGCAATCGGTGGAAAAGAGGAAGAAGAAGAAAAGAGGGGAAAAATCTAAGGAAGCTTTCTTGCACTTTATTTTCCTTATCTAAGGTGAGTATCATGCTTATTTCATAATTATTGCATGTTGTATGAGTCATGCCATGGAAGGAGGAGGATGGAGGTGAGATCTTCCATGGTAAAAACTTAGAATCACCCATGGCAGCCATAACAGAGTATTCTCTATCAAAAGGCTATTGTTTAGAGACATTTCAACCTAGCTAAAAATTTTATTTGTGGTTGAATTTTTGAACACCGTAAGTTAGATTTATGAGGATCATTTGGGCTTTGGATTCACTTAAAAATGTTATAATTTCGAATTATCATTTTTACCGTGTACACTATGAGTGTTTATTATCATTCTTTATGAGTTTGATTATCTATCATAAGCATGTTGACAATTAGCTCACACCCACATAGACTGTCTTGACAGGTAACTTGGAGATAACGGTTTGGTTTACTGCAGTCTTGGTCCTTGCCGTGGTGGCAATCATGTTGATGTCAGGATGTCGAGTCTTGGGGCTTAGGAGAGCTCCATTGTCTTCGTTTCAATTTCATGGTTATTGGGTTTTGGTGTTATGTTTTAACTTTGTATAATGATAAAGAATTTTGTAAAAGGATGTTGATTATTTTCCGGTGGTAATGTATTTCTTTTGGAGAGTTTATTATATTTTTCTCATTGTATTGTTTATCTCATCTATTCTGCTGCATTCTTTTATTTTCGAGTATGTATTGAGGTGTCGTTCGTAGGTACGGTGACCTGTGCGATCACGCTTCATCTAATGTGACATAATTAATGTCTAATTGGGTTGGGGGTGTGACAAACCAAAAAAAACTAAGGGGCCACACACAGCCATTAACGTACTCAACACTATAAATTTTGAACAGTTACAAGAATAAACTTACAACTCAACCGATTTATCCACAACTCGGCGTTGATCCACAACTATGGTAAAAATTTCAAATTTGATCACTAGACAACCACGATTTATCGTTCTCTTGTACTCTCGACGTCAACCTTTAGAATCTGCCAAAGACTATATGCGTGAAGAACTATTGTTGCCCAGAAGGAAGAACACTCTAATATTTGGAAAGCACAATAAAGCTCTCTGAATAACTAGAGGATCTCTCTTATTTTATGCAAATAAATTACGAAGCTTTCAGAGCTTTTATATAGAGTCTGGAGCATAGTTATCAAAACTGGACTGGACCGATTAATTCAACCGAGAGTCAAACCTTGAACTGATACGGTTCAACTAATTTATCGAGAATGAATATGAACGGGGTTGGACTGAAAGAATCGGCTAGTTTTTTTAAAAAATGGTGAACCAAATTGGTTTTTGAAAAAATTGTTAACCAACTTTGATTTTTTTAAGTCTCTTTAAAAAATTAGATATATTTGTAGCTGTCAAGAGTTGAATTTAGGAAGTGAGGCTAGAATCAAGGAACATGTACCACTGTTTCAATTGATACCTTGTGTTTTACTTTACAATATAAATTATATTTATGATAAAAACATACATGAATAAATAAAATATATTTAATTTATAATACGGGTTAAAACCTGTTGAACCAATGAACCGTAAATCGGTAGTCTCACTGGTTTGATGTGAGGTTTGGTTATAATAATTATGGTTTGAAATGTTTGGAGAGCCTTAGATGAAGTGTATCTTGTGTTGGCCCAAAAGGCAACCCGAGAGAGGGGGGTGAATTAGATTTTTCGAAGATTAATAGCAATAAAGATTAATTAAAATTAATCTAATTAATGTAACAATGATCAATCTATATGCAAAGCAATATAATCAGAAGAATGAAAGAAAACAGAGCATAAGAAAGAACACACAGATTTACCGAGGTTCAACCACAAACAGTGGTTTACGTCCTCACCCCAAGACCTCCTTGAAGTCTTCTTCCACTATGTAACCTCCAATTGCAAATGGGCTGCTGATTGACAAAGTGCTCAGCTCACTATACACAAGAACTCCTCACCGAGTTCTTTAATCTCCAAGTGGTTTTGTCCAAACTCCACTCAAACTTAAAAGAGTTTTTTTTTCTCAAGAGAACTCTCAAACTCTACCTTATAGGTGTATGAAAGTATACAAGTAACTAACACACTCTTTAGCAAGAGTGGATTTTACAATCAAAGCTCACAGGTTGAAGACAGGAAGAATATCAGAGTATATCAGTGAATCAGTCAGTTGAATCTAGTTTTTGTCTCTTCTCTTCTTGTGTAAATGTAGCTGGAAGTTTGTATATAAACCCCTGCATTGAATCCATCTGTTAGAGGTTGTTGGGCATCATTAATGCATGTCCAGTCCGTTATAACGTTAAGAAAAATAGCCGTTATAGCCAAGGAGTTGGCTCCAGGTTTGTGGAGCCGACACTTTCTCCTTTTGCATTTACCAGATGTTGTTCACTGACTTCATGAGTCTGCTCTTCATATCAATGAGGCGACTCCTTGTTCATTCTGTCTTTATATCTTTGGCTTCTGCTGTCATGAGGCGACTCTTCATATTCAGGAGTCCGCTCTTTGTTTATTTGATCTTCAGCCTTTTACTTCTGTTGTCATAAGGCGACTCTTCATCTTCATGAGTCCGCTCATTGATCATGTCATCTTCAAGCCTTTGCGTCTGTCTCCATGAGGCGACTCTTTATTTCAATGAGTCCACTCATTGTCTACTTGGTCTCTAGGCTTTTTGCTTCTGTGATCAAGAGGCGACTCTTCATTTTTCATGAGTCCGCTCATTGTTCATTTGGTATTCAAGTCTTTTGCTTCTGCAACTATGAGGCGACTCCTTATTTCAATGAGTCCGCTCATTACCCAAAAATTTGCTTTCTGTCTTCCAATGATCTAGCTCATCTCAGCACTGATATAAGATCTTCAAGGAGTATTTCTTTAGGGTATGATGATCAATCAAATCTCTTTAACTCATCAGAGTTAACTTCTATTCAATTTAGATTGAATCAATCATTGGATATTGATCTTCTCTTGACTCTCAAACTGTCAGAGCTTCATTAGATCAATGTTCATCTTTTCTTCTTCATTTGCAAAGCTTTCTCTTTCATTGTAGAACATCTCCTTCAATGCCAAGCTTCCTCAATTTTGTAGAGTTTCACAATGCTTCATTTCTGATTTCTTCTCTTTGCTAGCAATTTTTCTTTCTTCTTTAAAATCACTTCAATGAGACTTTTGCAGGCTTGATGAAATCTCTTCATACATCTAGTCTTCATTAATTCTTTACATTATAGAAGAATTCTTCACTTGGATTCCATGTAAAGATCAGACAATCATTGTGAGCCATCTTCTCAGCAACTTCAATCACATTATCTTGAATGGATCTTTGCATTCTTGATGAAGTCATCTCTTGAGCATTTTCAATGTCTTCAACAAACAAATTGTCTTTAACTGATCATTGCATTCTTGATGAGATCTTCTTTTGGCATTTACAACATCTCCACAATCAAATTGTCTTTAACTGAACATTGCACTTTCTGATGAAGTCTTCAATCTATCTTGAGTGCAAGTCAGTCTTTATTGAGTCTATGCATACTTGATAGAAGCTTTATTTGAATACCTTCAATCTCTTTGAATATAAAACATTTGTTTGGTTCATTGCATAGCTCTTGAAATTCATTGCTTGATCTTGAATTTGTTGTACATTCTTTGTGACATGTATTAGACTTAAAATTGAACCTTAAGTCTAAGTTATGAACTTTGTTAATCTGCACACTAAGTAGATTCATTAGTAAAATAACACAAGATTTAGTTATCATTAAAATCAACTTAGGGTCAACCTTGAGTCAACATCTTGAACTTGGAAATGATGCCTAAATCGACATGGAATAGAAGCTCAAACTTCTAAAAACTTTGATGTGCATTCAAACCCTCTGGTCAAGGGTTCGGACGCCCGGCCGCTTGAATGCATAGGAAGACAGTTCAAACAACCATTAAACATGAGTGCATAGACGTTGAAAAATTGTGTAAATTCGATATATTATAGACCTCGATAGCACTTTTGGTTTGAGAAATTGTTTCACCTTCAAAGATGTCCCACAAGAGGACGGTGGCAAAGTAGTTTAACCCAAAGATTCGAATATTGTATTTTCTTTCTCGAAAAACAGGATCCAATCTAGACCATGGTAATGACGAGCATCGGCTAATCTCTAATTGATTACAAACAATTGCACTACTTCTATGTAAATATAAAGTGTAAAATTGTTTGAGGTTTGGAAATGATTTTACTACTCCAATCAATGCAATTAAAGCTAGATTAATGAATTAAAAGGGGATTTGATTCAATTGTTTCAATCACTCAATTCATTCAAGGTTTTTAGATTTTCAAGAGATTTATAACTCAAATCAAACTTCACAATCAAGAGAGTTTAATTTGAATGATTTAGCTTTTGATAAACAAGGATTCATGGCAATTGATGTTAAAATCATAATCTACTAGAGGATCTTAGGCTTACTTCACAATTGAGTAATCATGAATTGAATTCACCAAACATAGTCAATAGCCTAAGTGTTCTAAGATATTTAAATAATCAACTGCTAGGAATTAAGAATCTATGAAGATAAGACAATGAATTCATATGATACCTTCAATGAAAGCTTGAATTCTTTGAGCGATCTTCTCAATTGAACCCAATTAGAGGTTTAGCTACTCATATTCATAGATGAATTGAAGAATTAAATTGAAAACAACGTGAAATTGAACAAAAATTAGAATTATAATTGAAATGACATTGCAATTACAAAGTATTTATACCTAATACAAAGCCTATTCTATGTAAAAAAACGTACTTAACAGTGAACTGAAAACTAAGGTCCCCAAATCAAAGTAAGAAAACTAACTTATAGGCTTATAAGCTGAAATTAAAATAGGGATACCGTCGATCGTGCACATGATTAGCGAATGGTCCTTCGAACAGTGAAATTAAGCCCTTATAATTTCGAACGGTTCTGCAAAGGCTATCTTTTGGCTCTAAATCTAGAAAAGCGTGCGCTCTAAATCTAGAAAGCATGCGCATGGCCTTAGGGACTGCGCACACGGTTGACAAGCGTACGCACAGTCAATTTACCCTTTTGCCGTTTGATGCTTTATTTTGATAATTTAAATCCGATGCTTATAAACCAGTCATAAAATGGTATTATGTTCATAACACTAGTAAAAATGAAGAAATACTACTTTACTAAGACTAACAACAAGCTATTTAGAGAATAATGATTACGCTTTTGGAATGTAATTAGAGATATGGCATTCTAAATTTTTAACTCTGCGTACTTCAATAGCTTGTACTCCAGCTTCAACAACTTTTATTCTGACAGCATTTACTTGAAATTTGTTCTAAATTGGCCCAAATACAACTCAAAATACAATCACAAAAGTGCTCTTGCCTAAGGAATATCCTAACACTAAATACCCTAACAGAGACGTTTTTATGGAATCCATTTGGTTTTGAATTCCTAACCATGTAATGTGTTCCCCTTTTCATGTCAAGTTGGTTATTCTATTTTGTGCTACCTTTGGTAGGGATGCTGGAAATGAAGAGGGAAGGAAAGTAGGATATTTGGGGAAGCAATTAGGGTTCTCTTTGTTTGGTTGAGCGAAAAGAAAGGAGGCAGGAAAAGAAGGGTCGTTGATGTATTTTACCATTATACCCTTAATAACCAAAAGGCTTAAAAGTAAATGGAGGGTAAAATGGTGAGTTTACATTTTAAAAAGTTGTTCAACTCTGTTTCCCCTCTCTTCTGCCAAAAATAGGTGGACATGCTCTCATGTGCCACAAGCCCACAAGTGAATGTGCATCTATGTCCCTCTCCTGTAGAAAACATTGGCCACAATCATTGTACTACGTCTCATGTTGCAGTGATACAATGAATCAATAAATTAGAGCCACATTACCATGCTAAATTCTGATCATCAGAAGTGTTGGATTCAGAATGCAAATTTTTCCTTCTAAAACAAGAATATATCTTGATGATTATAATTTAACAAGTGGCGGAGCTACATTAATGGTGAGGGGAATCATGGCAACTCCCACATTTTGTGTAACTATTTTTTATATAGTTTACATATTCTACTGACACCTTTCATAATTTAAAACTATTTTTAAGGTCCCAATCTCTCACAATTTAAAACCCTTTTTAAGGTACTAACCTAATAAAATATAAAAAATTTGTATAATGGGATATAAATTTTACCCATTTTCTCTATGCTTTTTAACCTAATAAAATCAATAGTCTATTGATTCTTTGAAGTGCACCAATTCAACAAGCGGGTCTTGCCCATCAAATAGAAACATATGACACAAATGTATATTATTATATTATACAATAGCTAAAATTTGTTTCAAAGCACAGACATATGTACATGGATACATTGAAAAGAAAATTGTATTGAAGTTTAGCATAAAAATCAATCATAGATGATTTTTAAGGATAAAGAAGGTCGAGTTTCACTTTAATTTCACTTTACTAAATGATGGTTGAAATGTAACCACTATAATTTGATTTTTTTTTATTTTGTTGAGGCAAAATAAAAATTAATTTTATCTTTTATTTATGAAATATATGGGTCATGTCAGCTTGAAAGTGTATACAAAGAAAACGCAAAATATAATAATTTCATCAATAGACAAAAATTTAAGTTTTAAAGTTTCGGCACTCTTCAAAACAAAATCAAATCTTGGTTCTGCTGAGTTTGACATTATGTCATATGATTATGTATCTCTACTCTGTATGATGGTTAGATACAAAGCCTATAGCCCATATTTTCTGTTGCCCCTTCTTTCTCACCAAATATAAGATTCGGTATCCGTGCTACCAAATAACCCATTTTCAAGTCTTTAGTCAGAACTTCCCGAAAATGTCTATTCCATAGCCATGACAGAACCCTACTTTCTTTTTTTTTTTGTTTTCTCTCAAAGATAAGATAATTGTTGAGGTAGATAGATGATAAGCCATACATTTAGATAAATAGAATAACCCATCCATATGGGTTGATCCCTACATCACAATTTCCCGCCATGTATCTAAAGTGGGTTCGTGTCCCGGATCAAGCCATTTGGTGTGGTGTCACGTGTGCCCTAATTAAGGTTTGAGTCATTACTAAATTGCAGGATCTGAGTCATCCACTTAACTTCCAACCTCCTTTTGGGACGTCCCTTCATGTTGTGGAAAAATCTTCCACAACAGTAGATGTTGATATGCTTATAGTTGGTGTTAGTTACCTTTTTCCTTTTCTTTGTTTTTTTTTTTAATTTAACAATATTTATTATAAAAAAAAATTTTAAACATTACAAATAAGCTTAGGACACAGTTCTGAAAATACACAAATTCTCAATGAGAAATGACACATCAAGACTCTGTACTAACTAACTTGTGGCTAAGCACCGGAGGAAATAAATAAGAAATAGCAACTCAAGTCTAAAGCAAATTTCACAAAGATTACTCAAAAAGGATATCAGAAGTACACAAAACCTAATCTAACCATTTAAGATTCTTTCACGATCTACGAGAGATAAAAAGAAAAGCCTCTCATGCCTAAAATACGCTCAGCGGTCTTTTCAAACTAAGTTCTTCCTCGGCATGCTAGTCAAATTACTCATCTTTTCTCTCTATTTTCTTCACTAATATCTTCTTGTTTGCAATCCTTGATAAAGTGGGCTGCGGGAATTCGCCATCTCCTCATTTGATGGAAATGCTACGGAAATCATCTCCATACTCGGCTTCTTTACTTGATTAGGACCTTTCTCCTAATTAAAACATTCTCCACAATACATTGCACGTCATCTTTGCAAGTTTGACTTGTTGAGCATGATGGAGTAGCCTTTTTCATCTTTCTTCTTTTCTTGATCCCTACTCTTCTCATCCTCACACCCGAATTGACATGAAGAAAGCACAGTTGGTGTTTGTTGCGATCAGACCCAAATATACTTTGGACCACCCGAATTGGACATATCTTGTTTATACTTCAAAGTCCTATCATGTTCTCCACTAAATGTGAATACAATTTTGTAGTTTACTTCTGCACAATAGTCATATCTATGTAAGACAGCTTTAATTTTGTTCTCTATTTGGAAACTTGTGATAATGTTGCGAGTTACTATAACCACTATAACGAGTGAACTTTTTCATATTAGCTTTTTTTCCCCCCTTTTGGAGATGGGATATATGATTTGATTTCACTATGAAGTCTCTGCTTTCAATTTCGACCATGTAGTCGAAGGTGATTTGTGTGCAAATTAAAGATTTTGTTGTTGTGTGTGGGTTTACAATTCCCTAAAGCGATTAGTTTTAATTATGAATGAACTGTATAAACTCGAGAAACGTATCAATTTGGTCCGTTCTGAGATTTTTGGATTCGGAATTCAACTGTGATTTTGTTAGAATGAACCAACTCAACCCAACCTGTGAAAGGCCGTGTTGGTTAGATTCATGGGTTGTTAAAAGTTCTTTTTTTGCAAGTGAGTGTTGGTATTCCAACATAACATCGAAAACTATGTTGTTTTGGTTTGAATAATTTTAGATATGTTGTGATTGCTGAGGGAAGAGTGAGTCATCACCTCAGCAAAAGCAACCACCATAGTCCATATAGATTATCATTGTACATTTCACCTACAGACCTGAAGATGACTCTATGGTTTGCAACATTTTCAAGATCCTGGGTACGAACAAGTATGATTAGGATGGTGGGGTTTGAACTGAAAGCTTGTTGCTTATTTTTCTTCTGAGGTGCCAAAATTATTAATTTAAATGGCTCTTGGTGTATGGACAAGTTGTTGGTACATGGTGTTGTAACATCCCGAGATTTTTAAGTGGAGAATGATGCTTTATTGAAAACAAAGTTCTTTGCTTCTATGTACCCAAAAACAAGTTCTTCGTTTCTACAA
Organism: Euryodendron excelsum; assembly: GCA_033060915.1. Taxonomy (NCBI): domain Eukaryota; kingdom Viridiplantae; phylum Streptophyta; class Magnoliopsida; order Ericales; family Pentaphylacaceae; genus Euryodendron; species Euryodendron excelsum. The sequence continues at coordinate 8,060,708 of CM065392.1, read as the reverse complement.
ATTGAAAAGCAAAAACCATAGTTGATGGTGTTTCATAAAATTTATGAATTTGAGTGCTTTTGAACAACTTAAAACTTGATGAGAAGTTCAAATGAGCTTCTTATTTACTTGAGTTGAACTCAGTTGAAGCCTTCAAGGTTCATGTCATCGGTTCAATCCTATACAACATTGGCTTAAAGGAAAAATTTATTCTTACATAACTATTACACAAATCATCTATCAAAATGATATGACTGACAATTTGTAATTAAAACCTATCTTGATGGGTTTTTATTTTAAAATGACAGATCTAAATTCAGTCACATCACAAACACACACACACACACACACTCACTCTCTCTCTCTCTCTCTCTCTCTCTCTCTCTCTCTCTCTCTCTCTCTCTCTCTCTCTCTCTCTCTCTCTCTCTCTGTATTTAATTATTATGCATATATTTTTTTGTTTGTATAGTATTACTCAATTTAAATATGCTAAATGAGCCACAAAATTACTAGCATTAGTTATACTAGTCTAATGGTATTGGATGAGCCTCGAGAGACCACATATATAAGAAAGAGAAGAGTGGATTCAAACCTTGTGATATTAGTTTGAAGGGCAAGGATTATTTACTGACATTTGGTTCAAGATATTAATTTTGGATTTCCACTATGATCTATTCTAAATCCTGAAGCTAGGAAATGGAATTATTTGTACACTTGAATTTAGTTGTTCTAGGTAACCAAATAAAAGAAATTTTTTTGCTTCTTTAACTTATTTTAGATATATATATATATATATTATTTTTTTCACCACAAATTCAAGATCAAAACATATTTTGAATACCTTCCAGACTAGACCTTAATTGGATGCATAGGGGAGGCAACCTAAGAGCACAAATTTAAACTAACATTTTTACCCCTATTGGCATATCATAAATCTTCTTTGGGAAAACACTTGTTCTCCATCTTTATCAGACAGTGGAGGCCATGCCTGGGTACTGTACTTAGACTTACAAGGCTCCCATGGTACCTTCTAGAAGACTTTTGTTTGGATAGACGTATCTCACCTACAGACTTAGGCTTGATTGGCTGGGGTTCTCCCACTAGCTAAGGATAATATTAGTCACATTTTGAGAATGCAGAGCAACCTGGACTCGTGTTCTGCTCAGTGGTACTAATTGGAGTCTTCCAGGCCCCACAAAATATAGTCTTGAGGTGGAGAGGAATCTAGGTGGTATCTGTCTCTAGCCAATACATATAGGTTTGGCCATAATGTTATTAGTTATAGGGTGCTATTTTGGTCCCACTGCCTTATCGTTTCATGAGGCAGAAGCATGCAGCTAAGTTGTACTTCTTCCCAACTAAAGAGAAAAAAATACAATAAGATGTTTTGACATTATAGAGTTCTACTGAGTGTGCCTGTATTGTCTTTTCTTCTGTCAAAATAAATTTTATAAGATGTTTGATAAAAGAAATTGTACAAATGAAAATGAAGGTAATTTTATTGTTCTTGTATTGTTTATATTTTTTTGAATATAAATTTCAGAGAACTTAGAAAATAGTTTAGAATCGATTTCCTAAAATGTGTTGCTTTCGAAAATAATTTTCAGAATCAGTTCCACCATTATGTATTTTTGTGTTGTTATTATTTTTTATTTACTAAAACCGTTTTGGAAAATAAAACCATTGCAATATTTCTCCAGTGAAACGTGTCCATTAGCCATCATTTTTCATTTTTTTTATATATTAATTAAAAGGTGAAAGTAATAGCGATAAAACGATCAGAAAAAATTGTTTGCAAAGCCATTTTCAAAAAAATAAAAAATTTACACAGAGAAATTGATACCGGGTTTTCAAAAAAATCAAATTGATAAAATGTAAAGACATCTCTAAAAAGGCAAACTTGTACACGAGGCTTTTGTCATTGTGGGATAAGGGAAAAGTCTTACCTCTCGTGTGAATACTGTTTTCATGTTCTAAAACTGTGGCGCTCAAGTGTGAAAGTTTACCATCCTGATTGTAAAAACACACAAATTATTTAAAAAACACTAAAAAGGGATGCAAACACACAGGTCCAACGTCAACAGAACTCATTGAGGGTGACCGTTCCACTACATCATCGTGATGTTCTAGTGATCTTTTCCTCATAGCAAGACTTCAAATTAAAAACTTATCCATGCAGATATAATAATTCTTATGATTGCTCACATAGTATCCTCTCTCAAAAATATATATACATGACATGACATGAATAAACAATTACTCTTGTAAGTATGGTGACATAGTGTGATGGTTATACTAGATAATTTCTCCAACAACTTTCAAATCCTTTCAAGTTCCAAATCTCACATAATCTCACATAAGTAGTCATTGGATTTAAAATTATGAAATGAAAACGTTCTTAAATATGTGCATGAGGCTTCAGCCACCGAAGGATCGGAGGAAGGTTTTGTGTACACAACTTACCTCTCACCTAGAGAGATTGTTTCCATGACTTAAATTTGTGATGCTTGCTTTAAGTGTGAAGCTTTACCATCCTCATTGTAAAATTATATAAAAAAAAAAAACTAATACTACGAGCAATTAAAATAGGAAGATCCAATTTAGGAGAAATTATTCAGGGTTATCGTTACACAACATCATCGTGCTCATATGGTGCGACATTTCAGTCAAATTATGACACGTGTGATCTTTTGCTCGTGGTGAGACTTTAAATTTCAAAAATTATCAATTCAGCTATGACAACTGCTCACATAGTGTAGTATCTCTTAAAAAAGAAAAAAAAAAGAAAAAGAACACCTAGCATCACTTGAATAGACAATTGCCCACGAAAGTACAATGATATGGTGTGATAGTTATTCTAGATAATTTATCCTCTAACTCTCACATTACTTCAAGTTCCAAACGTCACATAAGTAATCATTAGATTTAAATTTATGAAATGAAAACTTTTTAAAAAGAGCGACATTGTGCATGAGACTTCAATGGTGAAGAACATTGTTTTGCCTTTGATTACACTTTAAAAGTGTAATTACAATCCCCTTATTAGTGAATTGTTAGTCTCATTTTAGGCTTTATTTTAGCTTTTTAGTATAAATTATTCTGATTGGCCTTTGTCTCTTTGGAATTGCAGGAATTGGGGTAGAAAAGGGGCAACAAATGAGAAAAATCTGAGATTCTCATTCAAACGACCTCACCTGGTGTTACGGCCTGTTCGAACGAGTTTCTGACGGCCACCAGCGTTCGAACGCGACGGAGCACCGTTTGAATGATGTGATGATCCAAGTTCAAGTTTTGGAGATTAAGAGAGGTGCATTCTCCATTCGAAGTAGGTTCGATAAGATTCAAAGAGCCTCATTTCCCGTTCGAAGACTGTTTGACACAAATTTCGAACATTCGGACACCGTTCAAACGACCACGAAGGGCATTCGAACGACCTTTAGCGTTCGAACGGTGGAATTTGGCGTTCGAATGCCCTAACTGCCTGTGCCTATATATATATCAGACTTGGCCGAAAATATAGATCTTCTTCCAGTTTTTGACGTATTTTCTGTAAATCTTAGATAGATATAGAGTGAAAAAGTTTATTTAGAGATTTTCCTTTGCTTTTCCTCGCTTTCTTTGTAGCTAAACAATTGTTTCTTCTATAATTAATGAGAGATTTACTATTTCTAGTGTATTTGCGTATGGATTCAAGTAGCTAAACTCATTCTTAGATGTGTGAAGATCTATCAAGGATCTTCATGATCTTCAATGGAGGTATATAAACTTCAATGAATTATCTTATGAATTCTTCATATTCATCTCAATTGTATTGTAAATCTATAGAAAATCTAGATTCACAATCACTATTGGTAATCTCTATGCACAATTCTTAAATTGGTATAGATATTACACAATTGATTATTTACTTCTATGATTCTTAACATTGAGCACACATTCACATACAATTGAGTATGAACTCTCATTTTTATGGTCTAAATCTTCCGAATCAAGGATACACGGAATGATTCCTTGGTTTGAGTTATCAAATACCCCATTGAGACATTTGTAGAGAATTGATAGATTAGATCAATTGCATTCAAGCTTCTTTCATTGCTTTCAAGCCATTCATTAATTGTTTTCAAATCTAGTTAGAAATGCTCTTAGTACTTAGTTTAATTAGCTTAATTTGGTAGTCAAAATACTCTCACCATCAACATATTTTTGGTTTTCTTTGTAGATAGTTTGTTTCAATTTGCCTAAGTGAATTTCTAATATGAATCAATTTGTTTGTTGTATGCTTATGTGACGCCTATATTTGGCTTAATTATTTGAGAGAACGATACTAGATACTACCAGATTATACTTCAATTGCACACCCGTTCTCTTACGAGAAAGCTCAAGTCTATATTATTTTTGGGAGCGATTCAGCCTCTCGAAAGAGAGTTATATATATACACAATTTCACCTCTCAAGCAAAGACACTGTTTTTATATTTTGAATCTGTGACACTTAAAGCTGTAATGGTGAAGAACGTTTAACACCCTCATAGTAAAAACAGTAAGATAAAAAAAACTAAACCTCAAACAGATGCCAAACAGGCGGGTCCAACATCACGTGGCCACTGCAACTTTCAAAATCCTTTATGGTTCGTTTTTTTTTTTTTGTGCGACGAAAAAAATCCTTTATAGTTTCTAATCTCACATAAGTAGTCGTTGGATCTACACCTAACAATCTAGCTGTGGGGGGTACATGAATTTTCATAGAGAAAGGGGAATATGTTAGAGAGAGAGAGAGAGAGATATCGAGTGGCTCGAAAGTCATCCAACATCCCCCAAACAGAGATGGTTTCTATCAGTCAGGCATGCTATAGCAATAGCCAACTACTTCGAGAAACATGTTCCATTTTTAGTCTTTAAGCCATCCTTTCTACTTCTTTTTTGTATTTTTGGTACTTCGGAATAAAACATCCTTTCTACTTCTATACTTTCATGAAATGACTGAATTTTCTCTCTCTCTCTCTCTCTCTCTCTCTCTCTCTCTCTCTCTGTGTTTAAGTTATTTGCACATGGGGCCTGATGTTGTATGCCTATTATTGTCGTTGTTGTATCTAAAATTTTATACATAATATATGTACAAAATGATCTAGTTGAATAAAAGTAATTCACTTTAAATTATCACAATGACTGTTAATTATAGTAATACTATTACCACATCATTCTAGTTAAATTTTATGCGTAAGTCTATTAGAAGAATAACATTTTTCATATCAAATTCATCCATAAGTGCTTAGGGCTTACCCAGGTAAGATGGAGGGCTATGAAAGAATACTAAGTGATAGTGGCATTAACAAATCCTTTTTGTTATTAGTTAGTAGGGCTAATTTCACTTTTCACCCTTACAATTTACCCTCAGTCTCACTTTAGCCCCTCTACTTTAAAAAGTAGTAGTCAATCCCTTAGAGTTTTGGTCAAGTGTCACTTTGGCCCTTCTGTAACTTACCGTTATATTATTTAATAGAAAATCTTAAAAAACTTAGTATAATCCTAAAACAAAGTACAATTAGTAATATAAAAATAGATTTAAAAAAAAAAACTTAAATGGGTGTGTTGTGTTTTTAGTGAAATGAGATTGTATATATCATCTTTAAGATTAATTATTATCACACCCTTTAAATTATGAATTAGTATATAATTAATCAGTGTGAATCAGTATAATTCTAAAAACAAAGTATAATTAGTAAGACAAAAATTAGATTTTTAAAAAAAATAACTAATTTCACTAAAAAAATAACAGTTATACTTTGTTTTTGATGAAATTAGTTATTTTTTAAAAAATCTAATTTTTGTCTTACTAATTATACTTTGTTTTTAGGATTATACTGATTCACACTGATTAATTATATACTGATTCATAATTCAAAGGGTGTGATAATAATTAATCCTAAAGATGATACATATATAATCTCATTTCACTACAAAAAATACTAACACACTCATTTAAGTTATTTTTTAAAAAATCTAATTTTTATCTTACTAATTATACTTTGTTTTAGGATTATACTGATTTTTTAAAAATTTTATGTTAAGTAATATAACGATAGGTTACGAAAAGATCAAAGTGGCACTCGACCCAAACTCTAAGGGGTTGACTGCTACTTTTTAAAATAAAAGGACTAAAGTGAAACTGAAAAAAAGTACAGGGGTGAAAAGTAAAATTAACCCTAGTTATTATCAGTACTATGGCTAGAGTGGCTAGAGCACATAATAATTGACTTAGTTGATGCATTCTTATTACATTATGGGTAATTTTGTTGACCCGAAAAACCTCACTCTTTTTGGTGATCAATCAACCATAAAAACTCTTACAATATGAATCAGCTTAAAAGTTTGACTTATTTAACTAGCTTATAATTTTTTTTTTTATGTTCAATATAAAAGTCGAAAGCAAGCATAACCTAAAAGCCTATAAAAGACATAAAATCAAATTTTCGTTAAAAAAAAAGCTAGTAAAGATAAAAGGAGCTAGTTAAATTAGTTAGTAAGTTGATCCAAACATACATGAATAGGAGTAGAAATGCATTACAATATTCCATGTGTATAAATGTGTATTATATATAGATCGTACTACCATTGTAGCATTGTGAAATTTACATAAATGTTGCTTTCCAGTTTGAGCATTGCTAGTATCAGTTGCACCACTACAATTGTAGTGTTAGAGAATCTATGGGCTTTACTCAACCCTGAAAACTGGCTTGCAAGATAAGTGTTGCTGAAGGGCATATATAGAGGTGATGATCTTCGTATCCGGATGATGTGGGACTTTACTCACACCCTTCCTCACGCGAAGTTTGGAGATGTGAGAAAAGAGTGTGAGCTGAGTGGTCCCAAGAGGTGAAAACCCTTTGGAACCCATACCATGTTAGAGAACCCATGGGCCTTATTCACCCCTAAAAATTGGCTTGCAAGGTGAGGATTGACCAAGGACAAATATGGAGGTGATGCCTTCGTATACGGACGATGTGGGATTTCACTCACATGTAGCTAACTCTTGTAGCCTTGTGAAATTTAAATAAATGTTGCTTTTCAGTTTGAGCACTGCTAGCATCAGGTGCACCTATTGAATTGATACATGCCAAATAAGTTAGGGCCCACTATGGTGGTTATCAGTCAGTGCCTATTCAATAGGGGCGACTAATGCTAACATTTTCCTTCCAATTTTGTTGCATCATAATTGTCATGAGAAATGCTAGGGGAGTAATTCAAGTGCAATAAAGCCTATCTACAAGCACATAGGTCAGGGCCATTTATGCAGCATGCAAATGGGATCATAAAGCTATAGGGCCATGCCAACCAAGGACGAAGAGAAGGCAAGAGTTCTCAAATATCCTTTACCACATTTGATTTAAGCTCACAATGACCACCAATATTGGAAAACCATAGAATTGGACAAGCCACGTGTCAAGAGAAGGCAAGAGTTCTCAAGCCACATGTCAAGAGTGGGTTCGTGCGGTATCGAACCATTAAGTGTGATGTCACATATTGCCTACAATTTGAGCCACAACTACCTTTCACCTCTTTTAAGTCATCTATCACTTTTAGGAATGTCCTTTCATATTATGAAAAATCTTCTTGCAATTGAACACAGCTCTCAAGAGTTATATTATATAAAAGAAAATACTACAAATAAGTTTAGAACACAGTTGAAGATACACAAGCTCTCAAAGAGAGAATACAGTAAGACTCTAATCCTAACTTAACCAAAAAATATTTATGTACATCCCAAGTGAGGAAATAAAGAAATATCAAATCAAGCCTAAAAACAACTTTCACAAATAATCAAAATGGCTACCAAGAAAACACAAAACCTAATTTAATTAACCATTTAAAATTCTTTGTCAACCCAAGAGACTAAGTTGAAAGAAAAACCTCTCCCATTCCAAAAAAAGATTGGCAGTTGCTTCAAACATAAGCTCTTTCTTGATATATTTACCAAATTACTCAAGTTTTATCTAGTTCCCTTGAGATTTTTTTATCTACTCTACTAAATTTCTCTTATTTGAAACTCTGATTACACTCAAAAAGTGTAATTATTAGTCCATAAATAGCTTAAATTAATCCATTTAGCTTATTTTAGTTAGATTATGTTCTTTATGCTATTATGTGGTTGATTTGTAGGTTTAAAGCTTAAAAAGGAGAAAAATGGAGCTTCGGGAGCAAAATAGTCATTTGATAGTGCACACGGTCCACACTACCGTGCACACGCTTGCCCAAACCGTGTGTAAGGTAGACAGTTCTGTGCACATGGATTTGCAGGTTCAAAAGGTAGTATCGAGCTCTGTAAAACCGTAAGCAAGGTACATAGAGTTTATTTCAACCTAGGAAGACCATCCAAAGACCATGCACACGGTGGACAGTTCCGTGTGCACAATCACCAGAGTCTCTGTTATTTTTTAAGCCTATAAATTAAATTTTGTGCTGAGATTTTGGGGATTTTATATTCAACTTTTAGATAGGACGATTTTCTACATATAGATAGTATAGTTTAGAGCTTTGTATTAGGTATTTTCCATTATAATTGTAATCTCATTTCAAGTTCAAATTCATGTTAATTTCAATTGAAGTCTTCAATTCTATTTTGATTATGAGTAGCTAAACCCCCAAATTAGGACCAATTGTGAAGATCATCTAAGAATTTCAAGGTTTCCGTGGAGGTATCTCATGAATTCATTGAATTATCTTTCTAGAGTTTTAATTCTAAGCAATTGATTATTGATTATTGATTATTGATTACCATAGAATACTTGGATTATTGATTATATTTCAAACCATGATGTAGCAATTGTGCGATGAAATCATCAAAATCAATAGTATTAATCTAAAATTCTCAATTAGATCTCAAATCTAATGTCAATTATTATAGAATGTTGGTTTATCAAAAGCTAAATCCTCTAAATTGGATTATCTTGATTGTGGGATCCAATTTGAGTTATCAAACCTCCTAGATCTCCTTGAAAGACTTGGGTGATTGGATCAATTGGATTCAATTCTCTTCGAATTACTTTAAATTTCAAATTTACTTTCAGATTGTCTAGTTAATCAAACCAAAACCAAATTCAAATCAAATTTTCTATTCCCCTTTGTATAGAAGCATTCAATTATGTTATATAATTCAATTTGAGTTAAGTCTAAGTTTGTCGAGCCATTGGCCTATACTTGGCCCCAATTCCCGAAGAACAAAACGATATCCAACTCCTAGTTGGATTAAATTACTACGAAACCATGCACTTGCGGGAGTGATCTAAGTTTATGACGCTGTTACCGGGGAATTGAAGGCGAAGGCAAAGGCAAGCTTGGACTAACCTTGAGTTGATAATTGCAAGTGGATTGCTTCTCCATCATCTACACGTGGCAGTATATTTGGCTAAGGCCTTGGGTAACGATGTTACATCTTTTTATGTGCTTAGTTAGTTTAGAGTAGTTAGTCATTGTTAGCTTTGATTGGTTAATTGGATTGCATTGCATTTATGTTTGGGTGGTATTGATAAAGGAGACTAGGTCCTTGTGCTTGCTTTTGAATTTTTTGTAGTGCTTTGTATAAGAAGATTGGTGGTTTGGTTGGTGAGAAATTGAGAATTGAATCTGTGGTTATTGCTTATGGAGATTGGAGATTCAGAAGGAAGAGATATATTAAACTGTTTGTGTATGATATGTTAAAGCGCAGTGCACTATTGGGGTAGGGATCATAGTAGGAGACATAGACGAGATTCTAGTTCAAGTGCTTCATCCTTTCATGCTCCGTTATTGCACATCGATTTAGGGAATATGGCTATTCCTCCACCGAACGAGAATTTTCCACCAATTCCACCTAACTTGCAACCATACCCACCAAATTTCCAACCACAAGCCGAGAGAGAAGAGAACATGAGTTTGCATGACAATGAGAGTGTGCACACCTATGGAGAGGCCCACGTGCCTCAATTTTAACTTAGGGATTATTTAAATCCCATTCATCATAACCAATAATCATGTATCATCTTCCTTCTTAACCACCATGCATTGAGTCTCAAACTGGGGATAATGCAACTCATCCCAAAGTTTGGAGGGTTAGACACCGAGCAACCTTATGACCATCTCAAAGAATTCCTTGATGTTTGTGTCACCTTTCTTGATGACCAAAATCAATACCCACTTGAGACCGTTGTCGCGCCCAGATTTTTCACACTCAAGGAATACTCACCCAAGCGGGAAAAATGCTATACTCTCTTGTTAGAACTCACCCTCCTAGAAGAATGAGTGCGACTAGGTTTGAATTCAAAAATTGGTTTGAATAAAGGGCTTTTTTGAAAAAGATTCGGAGTCGCCACCTAACTTGATTAAGGTGAGTTAGGTCACCTAAAAACTAAGAATAATCCGAAGACTACACTTAGGGTTTTTGAAAAACAATTTTGAAAATATCTCCTTAAGAGAGGGTTTTTAAGAAAAACAGGTTGTTTGGCAACCTTTGGAAAACATTTAGCCCTTTTTGAAAAATAACTCCTTTTTGGTCTTTGAAAACAGTGATCCTAGGTTCAGAGGTTGGTTACGTGTAGGGAAGACGCACTAAGCTATCACCCTACCCCACCCTTTTGGTACCTACATGTCAATCTACCCTAGATTCACCTATGAGAGTTTTTAACTAACTATTGGCCAATCCTATCCACTTTGAAAAACAATGCTTGAAAAGAAACTAACATGATGCATGATATGCAAGTGCAACTTAAGAGAATTGAAAAATAAATTTGGAAAGAGATTGATTTGAAATTGAAAATAGATTTGAAGAGATGGAATTGAAATTGAAAATATAAATTTGAAAATTGAAATTTTGAAATTGGAATTTTGAAAGTAGATTGGAATTTGAGATTTGGAAAGATTTTGGAAACCGCACCCATGAGGGTGGAATTGAAAGTTTAAAAAGTATTGTGACTGCACCTATGAAGTTTGCCTACGTATCCCTTTGGGGAAATCAGGTCAGTCGTAGTTCGGACCGGAGTCCGATTGAAAATAGATTGATTTGAAGAGAGAGATTGGATTGGAAGAAAGAGATTGAATTGAAAATTGGATTTGATTTGAGATTAGAAAAGGAGATTGGAAATTGGAATTGAGAAGATTGGACTTGGATTTGAAAAGATTGATTTTGGAAAGACTTGGTTGTAGAAAGATGGAGGTTTAGAAAACCTAGACTTAGGAAAGATAGGAGACCTAGGAAAGACTTGAGATTAAGAAAGATTGGATTGGAATGTTGGATTTGGAAGATTTGGAAAGATTTGGAAACTTGGAATTTAGGAAAGATTTGGATTAGGAAAGTTTCGAATTAGGAAAGTTTCATTTTTTGGAAAGTTTTGAATTAAGAAAGTTTTAGGTTTAAGAAAGTTTCAACTTAGGAAAGTATTGTTTTAGGAAAGGTTTTGAAATTAGGAAGTATTGAAAATTGGAAAGTTTTGAATTTAGAAAGTTTTGAAATAGGGAAGTTTTGAAAGTAGGAAAGTTTTGTTTTAAGAAATGTTTGAATTAAGAAAAGTTTCAACTTAAAAAAAAAGTCTTGAATTAAGAAAGTTTTGAATTTAGAAAAGTTTTAGATTTAAAAAGATTTTAAAGTTTTGGAAAGTTTAGAATTTAGAAAGATTTGAAATTTAAAAAGTTTAAGATTTAGAAAGTTTTAGGGTTTTAGGAGATCTTGAGATTAGGAATGGTTTGAGTTTAGGAAGAGTTTGAAAACTTAGGTTTGAAAAGTTAAGATTTGAATGGAGGGTAGAATTAGGAAATGGTTGAATTTTAGAATTTTAGGAAATATTTTTATGTTCAAGTTTTGGAAACTTAAGATTTAGGAAAGTGAAAGTTTGGAAGGATTTGAATTAGGAAAGAGTTGGATTTTGAAATTTAAAGAAAGATTTAGAGTTTAGGTTTAGGAAGGTAGGAAATTAGGAAGAAGTTGAATTAGGAAAGGTTTGGGATTTGTTTCCAAAAACGAAGGACGGGATCTAGTTTCCTAAACAGGGAGATAGGATTTGGCAAGGATTTGGAAAAGGAGATTCTGGAAACCCTAGATTTGAAAATGTAGAATTTTAACGTAGAAAAGAGGTTTTGGAAATATGTATAGTTTGGATGTGAAAACAAGAGGTTTTGAAAACCTAGGTTTGGGGCAAAGTTTGAAAATCATGTTTTTGGAAGGAAAATTAGGGTTTCCTAATTGTGGGTTCTAGGGTTTGATTTAAGCTTCTAAGGAAAGAGTTTTTGAAAAGTGCATTTTTGGAAACGAAGGTTTTCTAGAAGGGAATCTTAGGGAGGAGTTTTGGGAAAGTGAATTTGGAGAGGGAGTTTTTAGAAAAAGATTTTAGGAAAGAGGGAGTTTTGGAAAGTGTGTTTTTAGAAACGTGTTTTTTGGAAAGAAGATCCTAGATGAGAGTTTCTAGAAGAAAAATTTTGAAAAGAGAGTTTTTAGAAAGATTTTTGGAGAGAGTTTTTAGGAAGGTGAATCTAGGAAGTGTTTTTAGAGGGTGAATTTTGAGGAAAAGATTTTGGAGAGAGAATTTTGAAAAATAGATTTTGGAAGGGAGTTTTTGAAAACAATTTTGGGAGAGGAGAGTTTTAGAAAAGTATGTTGAAAAAGAAATTTTTAGGAAGAGATTTTTGAAAAGAGAGAGTTTTTAGAAGGATTAAGAACATCTCACTTTCCTAAAGCAATTCTAGCCATAAGAGGGCTAGAACCACTTCAAGAAAGTGGTTTTGAAAACAAGATTTGAAAATATAGACCAAAATGCCACTTTTAATATAACACTTTCTTAAAGCAACCCTAGCTATTGAAAGGCTAGAATCACCCTAGAATTGTGATTTTGAAAACAAGTTTTTGAAAAAGAGATTTTGATGCAATTTTGAAAACAAGTTTAAAAATGTTTTGAAAAACAACTTTGAAAATAGTTTTTGGAAGATGCAAGATTATGATATGCACAATGCAATTTGAGGGTCGTGAACATACAAGTCTAAGGCTTCACCACATAATTAAGGGGGCCGGACCCACGTGGTCTTTGGTTAGACTAGAAGAAAGCTCCCGACATGGTGACTCTCCAACAGTCTAATCCTACACATGGACCGGGAGTCCCCTTGTTTCAAGCATGCAAAGAAAGGGGGGAAAGAGATGGGGGATTAAAATAGAGAAAACCCAAGTGGGTTAGAGAGAGAAGAGAGAGGGGGGAAGTGCGGAAATTTAAATAGGGAGCCTACCTTGTATCTTGTTATTTGCGTGCCGTGCGGTCTTCAATCTTCGGTCTTCGTCTTGACCTTCGTCTTCGACCTTCAAGGATTGCCTTCAAGCTTTAGATGGCAGCTCTTCAAGTCTTCAAAGGATGGTTGAAGACTAGTGTATGAGTGTATGGAAGAGTGTATTACTGTATAGGAGGCTAGGGTTTGTGTAGGGTGGCTAGGGTTTGGAAAACCTAGGGAGGCTAGGGTTTTTGGAGGTGCTCGAGCTCTGTATATCGAATTGTGTGATTTCTAGGTTAAGTTTGCAGACCCTTTTCACATTGAATGAGGCTTTATATTTATAGAAGTTGGACAAACCTGGCGCTTGTTGCAGTGGCGCCAGGGCAAAATTTCCAAGCCATTTTTTGGCTTGGCGCCACTACTAGTGGTAGTGGCGCCAGCCAATTAGGAAAGATTTAAGGTCAGCAAGCAATGTATCTTTGACTAGATTTGGGCGCCTGTACTAGTGACTACCATGTAAACTTTAGCCTGGCTTCACTAGGAGTGACTCCGGAAAGTCTGGGAATGATTTGGAGGAGCCGGGAATGACCCGGAAGGCTGGAAAGGAGCAGGAACACTTAAAATAGTGTCCTGGAGGTATTTGACTTGAAAAGTGAGGACAAAATGTGTCGGAGAGGTTAACCGGGCCTTTAGGGGCAAAACGGTCAATCGGACTAAGAAACTGCCGGGGCGAACTCGGATTGTCCTAGAAAAAAGACTTGGGATCTAGAAACATTACTTAGAATGTTCCCAGAGGTTGCCGGTTTGATTCCCAGAGCCGGCGTGGTCAGAAAAGGAGACCGGCCCATTAGGGGCAAAACGGTCATTTTGTACCGGGTTTGCCAGAACTGACTCGGAATGGTCCGGAAAGGTAAAGGAAGGTTGAGAATACTATAAAAAGTATTCTCGGGACATTACCAGTTTGATACTCAAAGCCGGTATGGTCGAAGAAGGAGACCGGCCCTCCAGGAGCAAAACGGTCATTTTGTACCAGGTTGGCTGGAACTAACTCGGAATGATTCAGAAAGGTAGAGGAAGGTTGAGAATACTATAAAAATTATTCTCGGGACATTACCGGTTTGATACCCAAAGCCGGTGTGGTTCCCGGGGCGTTCGGATGCCTAAGGGCAAAATGGTCATCTTGACCGGAAAGTCTCGGAAAAGGTCCTAAGGGTAGTTTGGTCCTTTTCCACCGAAGTGGGCTAACAGTCACTGGTGTTGACCTAGGTTTTGAGTGTTTCCGTCATTCTAACGGTGTGAGTATTTCCGCTACTCGGACGGGGTTGATGATTTGTGAGTATTTCCACTACTCTAACGGTTCTGTTAGTATTTCCGCTACTCTAACGGTTCTGTGAGTATTTCCGCTACCCTAACGGTTCTGTGAGTATTTCCGCTACTCTAACGGTTTGGTGAGTAGTTTTTCTACTCGGACCATCTCGAGGAATAAACTGTCTCAAGAGAGGGATTGGAATTGGAATAAGAAAGGACAGTGCCCCTAAGGGCATTTTGGTCATTTTGCCTCTATTTGGGCCTGACAGGCCCGCGAAGCGATGGAAAGATGGAATTTGAACCTTGAGAATTGGTTTCGATTGGGATATGTCCACAATGACTTGAAAACAAGTTTGGATGGAGTGTAGACTGCCGAGCGGTCAAAAATGGGGTGCTTACAACCGTTAGGCTTAAACTTTTCCTATTCTCACTTAAAGAAAAGGCTAAGACATGGTTCAATTCTCTTTGACCTAGGTCCATAGGGTTATGAGAGCACCTTCAAAGTGAATTATTGAGAAAGTACTTCCTAGAGCATGGAACAGAGGTGATCGAAGTTGGGAAAGGTATAAAGAGTTGTTAAACTCATGTCCTCACCATGGTCTTCAAATATGGACTGTGGTTAGTATTTTTTTTACTTCCCTTTCACTGGTTAAACGGTTTGTGGAGTCCATGTGTAATAGGTATTTTATGAGAAAATCCCGGATGAGACTTATGAGGTTTTGACTTTTTAGCCGCGAATGGTAGGGATTAGGACACAACCGGGACGCAAAATCCCAACTCTAGGTTAAATATGCAAGTGGGAGGAAAACTTACCTTGAGAGAGCTTGATGATGTTAATGCCAAATTGGCATTGCTAACTAGGAAGGTAGTCATCTAAGATAGCTAAGGCTACTGTTGTGGTTGGTGGGAATAATGCACCGAGTGAGCTCGTTAGTAAGGTGATATGTGCGGTGTGTGGTAACTTCGATCGGGGGTCAAGGCCAAGGGAAATCATTATTCCTCAACATATAATTTGTTGGCCCAAAAGGTAACCCAAGAGGAGGGGTGAATTGGGTTTTTCAAAACTAATTGTAGTTAAGACTAATTTAAAATTAATCTAAGCAATGTCAATAACTTAAGGTTTATGCAATGCAATATAATCAAGCAAGAAATGAAAGCAAAGCACAAAAAGAAACACCAAGAGTTACCAAGGTTTAACCACAATTTGTGGTCTACATACTCACCCCAAGATCCCCTTGAAGTCTTCTTCTACTATACAATATCCAATCACAAGATGGAGGCTGGTTGAAGTGTCTAGCTCACTCTCCTTGAAGTTTACACCCAAGCTTCAATATGTCAAGAATTTTGTCCAAGATTTCTCAAACTTACACAAGTGTTTTTCTTGAACTAGATAACACTTAAACTCTAATTCGCAGGCAAAATGCGATATACAATTGAAGTACACACTCTCTATGAAGAGTAGATAAGAATTGAATAGCTCACTAAATGCCAACTCTTGAGGACAAAGAGAATTTTTAGAAGTTGGAAGAATTTTAGCTCAATGATTAATGGAATGTTGTTTTCTTTTATCCATAAATGTGTTTGGAGTCTTTTATATATGTCCGATAATCAATTTCATCTGTTGGAGGTAGTTGTAGATTTATCTAATACGAGATCAGACCATTATAACGTTTACAAATATAGCCGTTAGTCCCTAGGTGTCGACACGTATACTCCATGTGTTGACACATCATGCTGTAGTTGATCACTGGCTCCATGTGTCAGCACATCAAAACCATGTGTCGACACCTGCAGATGCATTTCTCAAATCTTGCCCTCTGTATTCATGTGTTGACTTATTGAACCCAAGCATAGTCTTCTTTGCTTTAGTTGGCCAATCTTGCTTCAAACACTTTGAGCTTCTCAAGGGATATTCTCTTTGGAGTATCAAGAAGCTTTTTCAATGATTTTCAAATAAGTAATGTTAATTGAAAGCGCTCCAATTCAATTTTAGATTGAATTCTTCTTCTTGAATAATCATTATGCCTTCAAACTTTGCTTCTTTGAAATATCAATGTATCTTCCAAAGCTTGATGATTTTCTTTTCGAACTCCTTCAATCTCTTTGAAATCAATTCATTGGATTGATATTTGAATAGATGCCATTCCTCTTCATTGCTCATCCATAATTGAATTGTTGATCAAACTTGAACAACTTTGGAATGCCTTCAAAAACTCCTTTTAGAATCTCCAATGCATTTTCCCAAGAATTGATGATTTCTTCCTTAAGCACCTTCAATATCTTTGAATTCAAATTATTGGATTGATTTTATTTTTTTTTTTGAATGGGTGCTATTCTTCTATCTTGGTCCATTGCTCATCCTTAGCTTGTTGTGCATCCCATTTGATATTTGCTCAGCTTTTAGTTTAAGACTTATTTCTTATTGTTCTGCACACTAATTAAAATCATTAGTAAACTAACACAATGTTTAGTTATCATTAAAATCAAGGCACGGAGTCAACATAATTTGGGGTGGTGGATCACCCCAACTTTAGCTCGTGGAAAAAAGGGACATCTTCACAATATCAATCACCCCCTATGCCCTATCAAAGCCAAGCACCACCACCACCATAATATCACGCTCCATAATAATAATTCCACCAACCACCACAACAGTATCATACACCTCAACCTCAACGTCCACCTCAAGCCCAACCAAGCAACTACCAACCCCAACACAAGAGGTTATTAGAGGACACTCTCCAACAATTTATGCATAGTCAAGGGAGAGTGAACTCTAAGGTAGACAAGACATTAGAACAATAAGGTCAAACCCTTAATGATATAAAGAGTCAATTGACTCTTTTAACCCAAGCCTTGTCAATCACTGAAAAGGGTAAACTATCCGCTCAACCTCAACCAAACCACGCTAGACATATACACGTAACCAAGTCTATCAACCAACCATCGTCTAGCCATAAGAAAGTACAAGCCATAACTACTTTTAGAAGTGGGAAAGTAATTGATAAGACCATTCTTCCTAAGGAGCCAAATGCTAGGGAGGACACTTCTAGGGAAGTTAAGGAGTCACCCAAAGGGGGTAAAGGAGACCTCTAGAGAGAAAGAGAGTGACCTACCCAAGACAAGAGTGAAAAAGGGAAAAAATGAGAGACAAGAAAGAAATCTTAACTAAAATTGAGGAGGCTTTGAGGGAAGAATGTGAGGCATTGGCCCATGCTCCATTCCCTCATCGATTAGCCAAGCCTACAAGCCACCTATTGAGTTCTGAGATCTATGAAAGCTTTCAGCAAATCAAGATCAACATACCTCTTCTAGAAGCCATTAAGTAAATCCCCTATTATGCCACGTTTTTTAAAGAACTATGCACTATCAAGAGGAAGTTAAACGTGAAAAACAATGCTTACCTTGCACAAGAAGTAAACTTTATTGTGCAACTCCCAACACCTCCCAAGTACAAGGACCCAGTGTCGCACCCCGATTTTTGGCACTCGAAAAAGACAAGTGAGAAAAACACAGTACTCTCTCGTTAGAACTCATCCTCCTAGAAGAACGAGTGCGACTAGGTTTGAATTGAAAATTGATTTTAAATAAGGGCTTTTGGAAAAAATTTTGGAGTCGCCACCTAACTTGATTAAGGTGAGTTAGGTTACCTAAAACTAAGTGCAATCCAAAGATTACGCTTAGGATTTTTGAAAAGATTTTGAAAACTTTCTCAAGAAAGGGTTTTAAAAAAATAGGTTGTTTGGCAACCTTTGGAAAGATTTAAGCCCTTTTTGAAAATAACTACATTTTGGTCTTTTAAAACAGTGATCTAGGTTCGGATGTTGGTTACATTTAGGGAAGACGCACTAAGTCATCACCCTACCCTGCCCTTTCGGTACCTACATGTCTATTCACCCTAGACTCACTTATTTAGAATCTTTGATTAATAAATGTCCAATACTATCCACTTTAGAGAAAAAAATTATATGAAAGAAATTTCATATGATGCATGATATGTAAGTGCAAGTGCAAGCAAAAGGTTTTGATTTTGAAAAGAAGATTTCGAAGTTTGAAAGAAAGTTTTAGAAATTAGAATTGGAGATTTTGAAAATAGATTTTAGAATTAGAAACTTGAAATAGATTATAGAATTGAAAATTTGAAAAAAATTGTGGAATTAGAAACTTGAAAAAAAGTTTATGACTGCACCTATGAGGGTTGCCTACGTATCCCTTCTTGAAGAATCAGGTCAGTCGTAGTTCAAACAAGAGTTCAGTTGAAAATAGACATTTTGAGGTTTTTGAAAAGTTTAATTTGAAAAGGTTTGATTTGAAAAGAGTTTGATTTGAAAAAGGGTTTAATTTGAACTTGAAATAGAAGATTTGAAATTGAAACTCAGATTTAGAATTGACCTTAGAATTGACTTTGATTTGAAAAGATGGAACTTGAAAAAAGAATTTGGACTTGATTTAGAAACATTGAGATTTGAAAACATCTTTGATTTAGATTTGAAATGTTTGATTTAGAAAAGGTTCAACTTAGGAAATGCTTGAATTAGAAAAGTTAGATTTTAAGGCAAATTTGAAAAGATATTTGATTTGATATGATCATCTGATTTGAAAGAGTTTAGAAAGTTAAGGTTTAGGAAAGATTAGATTTTAGAATACTTCGAATTTAGGAAATTTTCAAAATAGAAAAGTTCTGTTTTAGGAAAGTGCCAAATCAGGAAAGTTTTATTTTAGAAAAGTTTCATTTTAAGAAAGTTTCATTTTAAGAAGTTTTAAACATAGGAAAGTTTTGAATTTTGAAAGTTTTAGAATTTGAAAAGTTTAAAATTTAGAAAGATTTCATTCCTCTTTTCTAAAGTAGAAGATTATATTTTATTTCCAAAAAGAGATGATTTAATTTAGCTTCCAAAAATTGAAGGATTTAATTTAGTTCCCTAAATGAGAAGATATGATCTAGTTTCCTAATTTGAAAGATTGGATTTGACATGAAATTGGAAAGATTGAATTTTGAAAATCTAGAATTTGTAAAACTATGATTTGGTGTAGAAAAAGAGATTTTGAAAATTTAGGATTTGATGTAGAAGATAGTTTTAGAAACCTATGGTTTGAAGCAAAAGAGGAAATCATGTTTTTTAGAAAAAAAAAATTAAGGTTTCCTAACCATAAAATCTAGGCTTGACTTGGACTCCAAGAAAAGAGTTTTTGGAAAGTAGATATTTCGAAGAAAGTTTCTAGGAAGGAAACTTGAAGAGAGTTTTTAGAAAGTGAATTTTTGAAGAGAGTTTTTGGAAAAAAGTTTGAAAAGCAATTTGGAGAGGACTTTGAACATGAACTTTTTGAAAACTTTTTGAATATCTCACTTTCCTAAAACGATTCCAACCATGAAGATATTAGAACTATTCTAAGCTGATGGTTTTGAAAATAACATGGATTTGAAATATGGACCAATATGATCATATTGAATATGTCACTTTCCTAAAACAACCCTAACCATGGAATGGCGAGAATCATGTCAAGATTGTGGTTTTGATGAAAAGCAATTTAGGGTTTATACCCAAAATATGGACCTTGATGGTCATAACGAATATAACACTTTCCTAAAGTAACCCTAACTATGGAATGACTAGAATCACTTTAAGATTGTGATTTTGAAAACTAGATTTTGAATGCAAGTTTGAAATAGAGTTTTGATGTGAGTTTTGAGAACAACTTTTGAAAATAACTTTGAATGGATGTATGATATGCACAATACAAGTAAGGTCGTGAACACACAAGGTTGGCTTCACCATATAATCAAGGGGGCCGAATCCACATGGTCTAAGGTTGAACTAGAAGAGAGTCCCCGATACGGGGACTTTCAACAGTCTTTCCTACACATGAATCGGGGAGACCCTTGTTTCAAACATGCAAGAAAAGGGGGTAAAAGATAGGGGATTAAAATAGAAAAACACCCAAGTGGGTTAGGAGGAAGAAGACAGAGGGGGAAGTACATAAACGTAAAGAGAAAGCCTACCTTGTTTTCTTCTTATTTTGATTACCGTGCTTGCTTAGCTTTGGTTGATCTTTAAGAGCTTCCAAGTTGCAGTACTTGAGTCTTCAATGGAGGCTTGTGTATGAGTATATGGAGTGTATGGATATTAGGGTTAAGTATATGGAGGCTAGGGTTTGAATAGACTGGAGGGAGGTAGGGTTTGGAGAGAATTTGAGCTCTGTATTTCGAAAAACAGAGTTTTTGGATTGAGTTTGCAAACCCTTTTCACGCATACAATTTTTGGCTTGGCTCTACTGGGAGTGACTCCGGAAGATTTGGGAATGTTCCGAGAGGCCGGGAATGGTTCGAAAGGCCAAAAATAGGTAAAACTCTTGAAATAATGTCTCAGGAGTAACAGACTTGAAAAACAGGTCAGAATTGTTAAAGTGACCAATCGAGCTATTAGGGGCAAAACGGTCAACTAGACCGGAAATCCACTAGAATAAACTTGGAAATGCCTCATAAGAGAACTTGAAGGTTGGAAACACTATCTAGAGTGTTTTGGGGAATTTTCGGTTTGATAATCAGAGCCGGTATGATTGAAAAAGGCGACCGGCCCACTAGGGGCAAAACGATCATTTTACACTAGGTTTGCCGGAATAGATTCGGAATATTCTAGAAAGGTGCTAGAGAATTGAGAATACTATTAGAAGCATTCTCAGGAGGTAACCGGTTTGATACCCAGAACCATAGTGGTTCCCAAAGGCACTCGGATGCCTAGGAGCAAAATGGTCATTTTGACTGGATGGTTTCAGAATTGGTCCAGAACCGACTAGAAGGCATTTGAACATGCCAAATTGTCTTTTGAATGATCTTGGAAGGATGGATTTACCGCTCTGAGGACTTAGGTACTTTCTCAATAAACATGCCGAAAAAGGCTCAAAAGGCAATTTGGTCATTTTTCACCGGAGTGGGCTAGTAGGTACTGGTGTTGACTCGAGTTTTGATTATTTCAGTCACTCTGACGGTATGTGACGAGTTGGTTTCCAAAGGTATCTCGTCCTCTGGTAAATATGTCACGGCCAAGAGGCGAGTTTGGTCTCATGACATAGGGGTTTTGTTGACAATTCCCGATGTCAACCTGTTTGTGAGTACTTTCGCCACTCTGACGGTTGTGATGTTTGCTAGTGTATTCGCTACTCTAATGGTGAGCGTTCATTCCAAAGACTGCCTGATCTCGGGAAGCTGCTAGGTGGACTTATCGTTTGAGAAATCAACTTCCGCAAAAGACGTGCTAAATAACGGACATTCTTCATTGGCAGACTAGCAGGCACCAAAGGTGAACCGTTCTACCATCCTAGGGACTTGGGTTCTATCCCGGTCGACGAGTTTAAAGGGACTTACAGTTCTGAAAAATTTTCTCGAAAAACGTGTGGGACAAGATGGTCTTACTGCCTGAGGGATCAACTTTCTCGAAAGGCGTGCCAAATTTGATTTGGATTGGAATTGGATTTGAAATTGAATTTGAGATTAAAATAGGAACTTACCGTCTCTAGGAAGACGTGCCAACTAGAATAAGACCAAGCAATGCCATAAGGGTATTTTGGTCAGTTTGCCTCTGTTGGGCCTAGTGAACCCGCGAAGCGATTGATTAATTAGATTTGAGACTGGACGATTGGTTTTGACTTGAATGTGTTTGTGTCGATTTGAATGTGAGTCCGGTCCGACCGAAGATTACCGAGCGTGCAAAAATGGGGTGCTTACACCTAGGATATCCCACGGTCACTTGTGTCATAGGAAATCAATATATTGATGGGTGTCTATTAGATCTAGGATCTAGCGTGAACTTGTTGCCATACTCGGTGTATAAGCAATTGGGATTAGGAAAGCTTAAATCGACTAGAATCACACTCCATGTGAGACTCTGATCTCATAATTTCATAAGTAACTAATTAGATTTATTGCATGGTTAATTGATATGTAAAATTATGTGGGTGCATGTGTGTGTGTCATGTGGCAATTAGTGAGTTAAATGGTGAGTTAAGTAGTAAGTCATTAGTGAGTGTGTGCATGGGACACTTAAGGGTGTGAGATACAGTCTTGTATCTATTTTGGCTTACTAATCACAAGAAAAGTCAAGAGAAAAGAGAGGCTTTCAGTGGAGAGAAAGAGAGAGAAGACAAGAAGGGGACAGGGCTAGTGGGGAGACAAAGAAAAAGAAAAAGAAAAAGAAAAAGAAAGACTAATGGAGTGTGGGTGGCCTAGCATAATAGGAGACCAAAAAAAGAAAGAAAAGTAAAGTCAAGATAAAGGGGAGGGCTAGCTCATCTGTATAGAGAGAGAAAAGAGAAAAGAAAGAGAGAAGAGGAAGAAGAAAGAAAAAAGGAGAAAAAGGGACAACAATAAGAAGAACTTAGAGAAGGGCTTGTTGCATCTTATTTTCAAGATTTAAGATGAGTTTCATCTTGTTCTATGTTATTCTTGTTGATTCTGCATGCTTGCAACTCATCTTTGTTATAGGAGTTAGAGAGGAGGTGATGGAGGAGATGAAAGATTAAAGTTTTCTAGATCATTTTTCAATTTGAGATGAAAGTGTTATGTTTGTTGTTTTGTGATGAATTGATTTATCTAAAAATATTATTTTTAGATGCATCTTTGAACACTTGCTGAGGGCCATATTGTTAGAGATTGTTTTGTGTCGTGGACTAACAAATGCTATCAGTATGGACAGCCAGTACATATAGCATGGAACTGTTCTCAAAATATTGTGGTAGCATCATCAGTAGGTAATGTGGCTAGTGGAAGTAGGGTAACAACAAGTGTTTCACAATGGAAACAGGCTATGACGCCTAAATCACGAACTCAAGCACAAGTCTATGCCATAACGCTGAGGGATGCACAGTCTACTGCTAATATTGTGACAAATATGTTATCTATAACTGATTAAAAGGTATATGTGTTGTTAGATCTGGGTTCCACACATTTATTTGTTTCTATTGCATTTAGTATGCATTTAGATAGACCATGTACTTCATTATCACAACTTTTACTTGTGTCTAAACCGGTGGGAGATGTAATAGTAGTAGACATGGTATATAAAGATTGTGTGGTAAGTTTTGAGGGTAAAGACTTGGTGGTTGACTTAATTCAGTTGGCTTTTCATAACTATGATTTGATATTGGAAATGAACTGGTTATCTTCTTATCATGCGTCTATTGATTGCTTTAAGAAATAAATTGTTTTTAGAATTCCGAATAAAGCAAATAAACACCAATTTCACCTCATATATGAACACCATTAACACCTCATACGAATTTACTACCACTATACATATAGAAAACAAACAATCCATTCAATATGAATAAGACTATCTTATATTCTCACCTGTCACTGCACACACACCCGATGAAGTTACTTCTTAGCTGATGTTGAAGGCTCTAGACCTCCTTTAGCACTTAACACTCAAAACCATGTTAGATTGGGAAATATAATTCACAATTTTTTACCAATATACAATCATGATCGACACTCCTCTAACATAGGATATGTAATGCTAATTAGGTATTAATACATGATATCATATTTCCCAATACACTGCAATAGCTTAAAAGTACCAAAATCCAATAAGTCCTCTAGTCTGGACACAACTTCATGAGTTTATACCAAAAAAATTCAAAACTTGGGAAATAAAAAATAGACATATCAGAGAGTATCCAAACCAAATTTAACATTTATTGAACAAGCCTAAGTATTTATTTGGCATTTTATAAAGCAGGGCAGTGTTGCAGAAGTGAGAATTCAGTTGTAGATGGTCCATCTTTGAGCGGTTCTTAACATAGGCAAATGACATCAAAATGACCTGAAATTTGGTATATACTCTTATCCACATTTCTAATAGATACAGTAAAAATTTCATAACGTTTTGACTACTCGAACTTGGTCAAATGTTGCTATCAAGGTAGGGATCGCGAATTAAGGTAACAGATTTCAACAGTAATAGTCCAACTTCTAAAATCAACCATAATTCAAAAATATAATATTTTTTTAGTAAAAACAAAGCACAAATTACTATTATCACTCTAAATTCAAATATTTAAAGATGCATCTAGAAATAATATTTTTAGATAAACTAATTCATCATAAAACAGCAAACATAACACATTCATCCCAAATTCCCCCAGTGCTACCCCCCAAAGATCTTAGACTAGTAAATCTAACCGGTGGTCTCCATGCTCCTCAGCCCCTAGAACTTCTTATGCTTCGCACATTATTGAACCGTGAATCTTCCGATCCAAGATTAAATTGTACTCGTCTTTGTTCCACAGTTGGAGCAAATTCTGAAGATCTCTATCATGAAGTACCAGCTCCCGAATCAAACCTCCCATTCTCGAATTGTTTTCGTCTTCCTAACATCTCCTTCACATCTAATTCCACATATCTGGTGATTTCAAATACAGAAACCCAAGACCGGATTGACAATTTTAGTCCCTATGGCAATCGCTTGCACTTAGTATCTTCAGTACGCACTGAGTCAGGTGCAAATGGAGACAAAGCTGTAAACTGCTCCTCATATTCTACCACTGTCATTCTTTCTTGTGTTAATAAAATAAATTCTGAGTGAAACCAAAGCTCAAATTACTATTATCACTCTAAATTAAAGTATTCAAAGATGCATCTAGAAACAATATTTTTAGATAAACCAATTCATCACAAAACAACAAACATAACACCTTTATCCCTAATTGACAAATGACTCATGAAAACTTTAATCTTTCATCTCCTCCATCACCTCCTCTCCAACTCTCATGACAAAGATGAGTTGCAAGCATTCTAAAATTAACAAGAACAACATAAAACAAGATGAAACTCACCTTAGATTTTGAAAACAAGACGCAACAAGTCCTTCCCTAAGTTCTTCATAAGTTTAGCGTTCGTTTAGGAATATTTTTTCTTTCTTTTTCCTCGCTTTCCTCATTTGCTCACTTCTTTTCATGTTTGTCTTCTTGCATTGAGGACAATGCATCATTCTTGGTAGGGAGTGGGGGCAACTTTAAAGGCTTAACCTCTGAAGTTGCTTATTTTTTAGTTTTTGGGTTGCATGCCCCAAAAGAAAAACTTTTGCAATTTTGAGCTGAAAGTCTATTAAACCATGCGCATGGACACATGGCTCAATCAGAGAGGCTGGCATTTGATAACCCTTAATAGTTAAAGTGCCCATGCGTACACTACTATTCACCGTGCTCATGGTAAATAGTGTCATGCACACCATTACGACCATGCACATGATTTAAGTGACCATGCACACGGTTGTGTGATTTCAATATAAAGGCATCCATTTTCAATTCAAACTCATTTCTTATGGTGAGTCGACTCAGAGAGTGAGTGAGGGAGAGTTCGAGCATTATGACATAGCCCTGTCATCATCTGGCCTCTAGTTCAGCTAGCTGAGTTTGGTTTCTCCCCCTTTTAGGTATTTTTGACTTTGCTCTCCTTTGTCATTTCATTGTTTCTTTCCTTATTTAGTTTAGGATGGTGGGGGGTAGAGTTAGGCAGGCCCGGTAGTGTGTCGAGGCCTACGATGAGACCTAGTTCATTAATCGGGCCGCATCTGACATGTTCGTTAACATTTTTAGTTAGAGAGGGTCCGTTCAGGAAAGATCCTTGACTCTTGGACATTTTCGTGGGAGCCATATTTTTGGGAGGAGACTTTTACCCAGAGGGGATGGGGAGATTTGGCCCAGTATAGTGGCCGGTGTAAGGTTACACTGATTGCTGAGCTAATGGCCAACATTTCTATCTCCTTGAATGAGTGTGGTTAGGAAAGGATCGCTTCTTGGGTCAGGGGCATTACCATAAAGATCACCCCTGATGCGATCGCTACTTTCTTCCAGCTGCCTAGGGAAGGATAACCATAGTTTAGGTACCCTTCGATAGGAGAGGTAGCTTATGAGGTTATGGCTGTCGAGCTGTGTCTCTTGGGTGTGTAGCAGATTTCTTCACAGATTGTGTAAAAAATTCCTAGCCCTTCGGTATAGACCACTCTTCTTTGTTACTTGTGCTTCTATGTTGCCCTTGTGTCAAATACCTAAGATTAGCCAGACTAGGAGCAAGTTGATGTACACCATCGGTATGGGTAGGTTTATCGACTTACCCCATTATATGGTTTAGGCTTTGCATACCGCAGCCATTTTGAACCGACCTTAAGGCTGTTTACCTTTTTTCGGTTTCCTAACCGAGCTCATTAGTTGAGCCACAGTAGTCGCGCCTTTAGATATTCCTCTCTTACGAGCATTACAATTGATAGAGTTGACTTCGGAGAGTCGAGTTGCAAGGTAGTTGGCTGGGATCCAAAGACGAGTCCAGGAGGGTTAGGCCTAGCAGCAGGCTCAGATTCAGCAGCTAACTCAAGCCCAGTAGTAGGTAGGACAACAAGATATTCCAAAAGCTGATTAGCAGCCATAATAGGGCCCTACACTTCAATCATTGGCCCAGTTGATAGATGAGCAAAGTAGATACATTCAGGGGCAGACCACAGCTATCATGAAGCTACAGGGAGTGATGACATCATTTCAGACTGCCCAAAGAGAGTATGCTGAGTAGTTGACAGCCTTTCAGACTGCCCAGACCGAGTATACTGCTCAGCTTGCAATTTTCCAGACAACTCATGATGAGTTTAGGGAGGAGATTAGGACTGAGCAGCGTTACCAAGGTTAAATCTTAGCCGATATCCTAGCCTAGATCCAGAGCCAGCAGGCTGAACCCTCTGCACCTCTTGGATCTTCCATATTCTCTGAGGATGAGGATTTTGGCAGATGGTAGTTAGAGATAGGATTTAGATATCATTTTTATACACATGTATATATTATTTTGATGTATCTAAAACCCTATTGAACATAATAAATGCCAATTTTAAGCTTTATTGTATACGTTTGTTGTTGTAGTTCGACCTCATTTGTGGTGTATGCTTTTTATTCTCAACTTTTGCACTATTGGCCTATCGATTGACTACTTGAGAGCTTTGGTAGAGGTTGGGTGTATATTGTGGTTCCGGTGCTCTATTTGATTATCTTTCGCACATCTTTCCTTATTTTTCATATGCATCCTTTATTATTCATGGTGGATGTGTTGATACTTGAAATATAGGACCATAGCGTATCCATGAGATTTAATCTTAGATTTTTGGATACGTAGTGTTTTGCATTGTTTGTATTCAAGTATGATAGGCATTTCATCTTTGATTTTGATGCTTTATGAGATTTCATCATAAGTACATATAAGTGAGGGGATTACACTTATTTGTGCACAAATCGTGTTATATAGCTTTATTGTACCAGCTTATGCATTTGTAGCCTTACATGAGTGGAGATCTTTACCTAGTGAACTTTAGAGCTATGTTATTCTTTGAGGAAGGATTACGTTTACTCAAGGAGACTTTCTTGGTTCTTATCCTTTGCAATGACTTCCTTATGTTTGTACTTGGTTTATATGCTTTATCTTGATTAGCATGATTGACACATCCATTCTCTCAAGATCTAATTTATATATGCTTTGGAGATGATTTTAGGCCATCGTTTATCTTTTTGAGCCATAAAGTTTTTGTTGTTTTCATTACTTTGTAACCATTTCTTTTTAGACCCTTTTGATATGTGATCTTGCTTGAGATGTGACCATTGTTGAGATATTCTTTCTAGTTGGGAAACACAATTCTTCACTGTCTAGAAGTTCATAAAAGAATAGCTATGTTTATTGCATGTGCAAAGAAGAAGTAAAATAGTGTAAAAGGGTAGCAAAGAAAAGAAGGAAGGAAAAGAAAAGAGAATTAAAAACAACACAAAAGAAAAGAAAAAGAACCCAAAGGGGATTGTTACCTCAAAGAGGCAAGGAAAAGGTGCTAACATGGTATAGTTTAGGAAATTTGGAAAAGCTTGCTTCATGGACCATTACATGCCTTGATCACACATGTATTATACCCTTTCGTCTCTATATTTCTCTTTATCTCTTACCTTGCAACCAATTGGCCTTCCTTTGAAAAGTCCTTCTTGATCCAAAGCATACTTCTCATGAGATCTTATTTGAATGCAAATCATTACTTGTCAATTTTGTTTAATTGGTATTTAAGCTATGAACATTTGTTTATGAAGTCATGCTAAGTTGATACACTTTGATTATTGCGTTCTTTTGCATTGTGGTTTGCTTTCTTGCATGTTATCATGTTTACTCCTTATGAAGCATTCCATTAAGAGAAACTTTGTGCTTATTTGCTTAAGAGAGTATGTCTAGTGAGGATTTGGATTAAGGCTTCAAGATTATGAATATGTGAAAGGTACATTTACGCAATATTGCATGATTCTATCACACACTCACTTGAATCTCACTTTTGTGTCCTTATTGATGGATTCTTGATTGCATTAGGAAAAGGGATGTCTTGCTGAGATTATTTGGGCATGGTGATGCACTACTCTTATATTGTTTTAAATCTTAGATTGATGATCATGTATTGATGTTTGTGGGTGTCATCACTGTAAGCCATCACAAGACACCACTCGTCTACTAAGGATAACCTAGGGGTTTAATGGCTTGATGCATAGGCTAAATGCATCTGTGACTCCTATGAAAGTGAAATTATCTCTTATTTACTATTTTGTTGAGGGCTAGCAAAAGCTAGGTTTTGGGGGAGAGGAGGTGATTACACTCTAAAAGTGTAATTAATAGTCCCTAAATAGCTTATTTTAATTACATTATGATCATTATGCTATTTTGTGGCTGATTTGTAGGGTTGAAGGTTAAAAAGGAGCAAAATGGACCTTCGGGAACACAACGGTCATTTGACCGTGTGCACGCTTGCCCAAACTGTGCGCATGGTGAATAGTTTTGTGCACATAGATTTGCAGTTTCAGAAGTTGGTATTGAGCTCTACAAAACTGTAACCAAGATACAGAGAGCTAATTTCACCGTAGGTAGGCCGTGGCTAGACCGTCCACTAAATGAATAGTTCTGTGCGCATGGTCGCCAGAGTCTCTGTTATTTTTCAGCCTCTAAATCAAATTTTGTGCTGAGATTTTGGGGATCTTAGATTCAACTTTTAGATAGGACGATTTTCTGCATATAGACAGTAGTTTAAAGGTTTGTATTAGGCATTTTCCATTGTAATTGCACTTATACTTCAATTGTAATCTCATTTCAAGTTCAAATTCATGTTAATTTCAATTTGAGTCTTCATTTCTATCTTGATTATGAGTAGCGAAACCCCCAATTGGGTCCAATTGTGAAGATCATCTAAGAATTTCAAGATTTGTATAGAGGTATCTCATGAATTCATTGAATTATCTTTCTAGAGTCCTAATTTTAAGCAATTGATTATTGATTATAATAGAATGCTTGGATTATTGATTGTGTTTGAGGATTTCAAGCCATGATTTAACAATTGTGCGATGAAATCATCCAAATAGATAGTATTAATCTAAGATTCTCAATTAGATCTCAAATCTAACGTCAATTGTTGTAGAATGTTGATTTATCAAAAGCTAAATACTCGAAATTAGATTCTCTCAATTGTGGGATCCAATTTGAGTTTTTAAACCTCCTAGACCTCCTTGAAAGACTTGGATGATTGAATCAATTAGATTCAATTCCCTTCAGATTACTTTAGATTTCCATTTTACTTTCAAATTGTCAAGTTAATCAAACCAAAACCAAAATTCAAATCAATTTTTTTGTTTCGCTTTGTATAGAAGCATTCAATTTGGCTGTAATTCAATTTGAGTTAAGTGTAAGTTTGCCGAGCCATTGGCCTATACTTGGCCCCAATTTCCGAAGAAGAAAATGATATCCAACTCTTAATGGAATTAAACTACTTCGCAACCGTGCACTTGTAGGAGCCATCCAAACCCCAAATAAAGTGGTTGCAGGCACACATATTAGCCGCCTCCTCTTATAATGTAGATGCTACAGGAATCATCTCTCTCCATACTCAGCTTCTTTACTTGATTAGAATCTTTCTCAATAACATTCTTCACAATACATTGCACTTCATCGTTGCAAGTTTGACTTGTTGAGCATGATGGAGTAGCCTTCTCATCTTTCTTCTCGTGATCCCTACTTGGCTCATCCTCACTCCCGAATTGACATGAAGAAAGCTCAGTTGGTGTTAGTTACAATCGGACCCAAATGTACTTTGAGCTCTAGAGTTGGATATCTCTATTTATACTTCAAGCCTTATCATGTTCTCCACTAAATGTGAGTACATTTTACAGGTCACTTCTGCACAACAGTCATGTCTAATGTAAAAACAGCTTTAATTTTGTTCTCTATTTGGAAACTTATGATACTGTTGCAAGTTATTATAACCCCAGTAGTGAGAAATTTTTTTTATTTTTTATAATAGGTCATTTTTTCCCCTATGGAAACGTGATTTATGTTTTGATTTCACCATGAAATTACTTTGCTTTTGCAATATCAACCATGCAATGGAGGTGATTTGTATGCAAATTAAGGATTTTGCTGATTTCTGAGGGTTACAATCCCCTAAAGTGATTTAGTTTTAATTTATTAAGTGAGCTGTATAAGTGGTCGGTTCTTAGATTACTCAATTCTGAGCTTGAGAAACGAACCGATTTGTTGGTATGGTGGGGTTTGAACTGAAAGCTTCTTGTTTTTTTTTTTTTTTTTTTTTTTCTCTTTTGAAGTGCCAAAAATATTAATTTAAACTTCTCTTGGTGTATGGACCTGTAGTTGGTACTGTTGTATTGTCCTGAAATTTTTAACTGGAGAATGATGCTTTTTTTGAAAACAAGTTCTTTATTGCTAAAAAGAGAAAAGAAAACCAGTTCACGGTGTTTCATAAAATTTATGAATTTGAGTTGCTCGTAAACAATTTAAACTTGAGTTGGTAAGAAGTTAAAATGAGCTCCTTATTTACTTGAGATGAACTAATTAAGTTCTTGCCTTCAAGGTTCATACCACTATTTCAAGCCTACATAACATTAGTATAAAGAAAAATTCTATTCTTACAAATATTTTATACAAATCCTCCAAGTACATTATTTCAGTCGCATCACACTAAATATATATATTTTTTCTTTTTATATACATTTTTTGTTCGTATAGAAGTACTCTAGTTTAAATGTGCTAGATTAACAACAAAAACACTAACCTTATTTTTTGTATAGGATGAGTGGGTTCAAACCTTGACGGGCTATAATTACTTACTAATTAACTTTTGGTCGAAGATGTTAGTTCTGGATTTCCACTATGGTCTATTCCAAATCATGTATCCCATTTCATGTAAGGAGGAGCCTCCAATTTTTAGTACTGGCAACTGCAATATTGGTGTACTGGATGAACGTGAGAGAACTTCATTTTTTTTTAACATTGATTTGTGCCATGTTTGAATCTTAAATTGTCAAAGAAAAAAAAGTGAAAGGGAAACAAAATGATTTGTGTTTCTGAATTCATTTTTTATGGGTAACCCAACCAAATAAAAGAAATTTTTAACTTCTTTCACTTTATTTCTTTTACTATTTTTTTTATTTATTTACCACAAATTCAATATCCAAATGTATTGTTAAGAATGCCTTCCAGATTAGACCTTAGTCCGATGAATAGGGGAGGAAACCTAAGAGCACAAAGTAATATTCATAGCCCTGTTTAGTATATAATCAATCTTCTTTGGGAAAAAAACTTGGTCTCCACCTAAGACAGACAGTGGAGGCCATGCCTGGGTACTATATTTAAGACTTACAAGGCTCCCATAGTCACTTCTAAAAGACCTTTGTTTGGATAGACTCATGTACAGACTTGGGCTACCACAGACCCGGTGACTAGCTAAGGTTCTCCAACTTGCTAAGGATAATGGATAGGAAAAGGTAACAAATTATATATATCTTTACACAAAAGTTGTATTCACTCTTATATTTTGTCTTTTTTTTATATGGCGTTCTAAATATACTAATACTTTTAAAATGTCACGTCATATAAGCAATTAATTAGATAAATATAGTTAAATAACTATTAAATTTATTCACCTATTCAACTCACTCTATATATCTAATTCAACTTTTTAGAGATACGATTATCTCCAATTCAGGTAAACTTTAATTTTTTAAAAAATATTTCTGTGTTTTCTTTTTTTTTTTGCATTTGTATATCTATTTATGTGTATATGTCAATCTTGATGATCAAGTCAATTAAAAAATTAAGAACACAATAAAAGTTGTATAATTGAATTGATTCTATAAAATAAAATTAAAAAAACAACTTTGCGGTTATATGTGTGGCCGCCTTAATTTTGAATTGTATTGGCTAATATTGTAACATTTTGTAACATTTTGAGAGTCTAACTCATGCAGATCAACCTGCAGGGACTCATGTTCTGGTCAATGGTACTAATTGGGAGTCTTCCAGGCCCCACAAAATATAGTGTTGAGGTGGAGGTATCTAGCTCTAGCCAATACACATAAGTTTGGCCGTAATGTCGTTAGTCATAGGGTGCTATTTTGGTTCCATGGCCTTTATCATTTCATGAGGCAGAAGCATGCAGCTAAGTTGTACTTCTTCCCAACCAAAGAGATAAAAAGAAAATAAGATGTTTGATATTGTAGGGTACTGAGTGTTGCCTGTATTGTCTTTTCTTCTGTCAAAAGAAATTTTATGAGATGTTCGATATCTAGAGTACTGATTGTGCTTGTGTTGTCTTTCCTTCTATTGAAGGGAAAAGGCCACGTGTATGTGCTTTGATGTTCTTGTCCCATTTTGGTAGCTCTACTATGGTTTGGGTTGAGTCACTGATATAAAACTTTATACGTTTAGGTTTAGGTAAAGACTCAAATAATGTATATCAAGTTAACATTGTTACGTAGTATATGTAGAGATAAATAAATCAAACAGAACAAGTGTATGAACAAAGACATAACAGAGTGCATAAACAAAAAAAAAAAACATGCGTGTCATGGGACTAGAACACATGATGTCTTGAAATCAAAATTCTTGAATTAAAAATTTAAGAAGTTAAATAAGATCCCTAATAATGTATATCAAGCTAACAGTTTCTTCGCTGATCATGCGTGTGTTGTCTTTCCTTCTGTTAAAAGATCTGTAGTGTTTTGGGATAAGTTTGACAACAATAAAATTCAAATGCGTTAAGTAGATATCAGAATTTGAACATGGAATGGATGGAATCACATATGATTGCCATATTATGTTGATCGGGTGAATCTACAAGGTTTTGAGTTCACTCCAGTTATAATCGGATTTCTAAAATTGAATTCACATTTAGATCAATGGATGTAAAAGTTGATAGCATAATTGGAAGTAGACACTTACAAAGGTTACAAGATTTGTTAATTACACGGAGTGGCCCAGTGGTCAACTCGCCTTCATATTACAAGTTTGATTTCTACTCACGATCTTTTGTAACCATCCATCATTCAAATAGTGCATAAAGTTTACTTGGTTTGTGTGGACAGCGGTCATACATAAACTCAAGAGAGTAATCAGTTGAAGGCCTAGAACTCTGTAGCAAAAAAGCAAAAAAGTTTCTAATTGTTCTGTATCTAAAAAATAAAGAAATTACAAAACTTTATAATTTATTAAAAGATAACTCTTTGCATATCAAATAAGGTGAAAAATATAACATACTAAACATTTACAAGGTACAATTTCAAGACCTTGCTTTACTTCCAAGGAGAACTTTTTTGTCAAATAAGAAGTGCACAAATTGCAATTATTTCGAATAGAAGAAGGGGAAGTCCACAAAGCTCTCTTCGTGGTGACATAAAAAATTTAAAATTAAATTCCATTGCAGGACTTATGGAACATTGGAGGACTACGACATTGTGTAGCACAGCCCCATAGAGCTCATTAATTAGAAAGTTGTTTGGTATCGTTTCATTGTTTGGGTTTTATTTTTCAGAATTTGTTTTTCTTGTTTATAAAATAAAAATTGTTTTCATATTGTTTTTGTTTTTTTAATATATTTCAGAGAACCTAGAAAACAATTTAGAAACATTTCTTAAAAGGTGTTGCTTTCACAAATAATTTTCAGAATGAGTTCACCACATGTATTTTTGTGTTTTTTTATTTTTCTATTTACAAAAAGAATTTTGGAAAATGAAACCATGCATTACAATATTTCTCTAGTGAAACGTAGCTATTAGCCATCATTTTTCAAGAAAATTTATATACCCATGAAAACAAAAACGAAAGTGATGAAAGCACGTTTGGAATTTTTTTTTTTTTCCAAAGCCCACTTTCAAAAGAAAAAAAAATATTCCACAAAAAAATTGACAAAAATTTCAAAAACTCAAATTGATACAAAAAGAAAAAGGAAACATTTCTGAAAAGGCAATCTTATGCACGATAATTCTGCCACTGGGGGATTAGAGGAGAATCATATATTCAGATAAAAGTCAAGTGGTTAGATAGAATGGAAACCACTTGAACAAATAGGTAGGTCTAACTTAAAGAGAAATTATTTTAGGTGACTGTCATATCATATCATCGTACTTATATAGTACGAGAATAAATTGTGATATGATTTTATATTTAACATCCTTTCAATTATGAAAACGCTTATAATTGCTCACATAGTGTTGTCTTTTAAAAAAAAATAGGCACATGAAATCACATTAATAAATAATAAGTCATGTAAGCATAATGATATGATGTGATGGTCAATTTGAATAATTTATCCAAATAATTTTCAAATTCTTTCAAGTTCCCTATCTCACATATGTAGTCATTGAATTTAAATTTATGTAATGAAAACCTTTTTAAAAGGGCAACCTTGCACGTGAGGCCAGCTCCAACCACCGTGAAATCAGAAGAAGGTTATATGTACATAGCTCTACCTCTCCTGCCAAGAGACTGTTTTCATATTGTGAAAACACAAAAATCAAAAAAACAAAAACTGAAGGGGATGCCAAACAGGGGGGTCCAACGTCACGTGGGCACCGCAACTTCCAATTCCTTTCGAGCTCGAAATCTCACATAAGTAGTCATTGGATCTATACCTAACAATCTAGCTTGGGGGTAGGGGCCCGAGTAGCTAATGAATTTTCATCTTATAATGCAGCTTATCTGTGGAAAGAGAATGACCCATGTATCAATATCATCATGAAACTTTAATCTGTTTGGAGAGAGAGAGAGATATCGGGTCATCCAACATCCCCCAAACAGAGGGTATGCATCAGTCAGGCGTGCTTTCGCAATAGCCAAGTACTAAGAGAACCATGGAGAGAGAGTGAGAGTGAGAGAGAGATGTCGGGTCATCCAACATCCCCCAAACAGAGAGTATGCATCAGTCAGGCGTGCTTTCGCAATAGCCAACTACTAAGAGAACCATGTTCCATTTTGAGTCTTCTAGCCATCCTTTCTCCTTCTGTAC
Source organism: Euryodendron excelsum (assembly GCA_033060915.1). Classification (NCBI taxonomy): domain Eukaryota; kingdom Viridiplantae; phylum Streptophyta; class Magnoliopsida; order Ericales; family Pentaphylacaceae; genus Euryodendron; species Euryodendron excelsum. The sequence continues at coordinate 8,024,863 of CM065392.1, read as the reverse complement.
TTTAATGAAATAACACTGAATTTCACCACTCACTCTCTCTCTCTCTCTCTCTCTCTCTCTCTCTCTCTCTCTCGTTTAAGTTGTTTGCTCACGGGGCTTGATGTTGTATGCCTAGTGTTGTCATCCTCGTACCGGAAATTTCATACAAAATATATGTACACAATGATTTAGTTAAATAACAATCATTATCATAATGATTATTTAAGTTACCACTTGACCTAAAAACTTAAGCTATTAAGTAAATGACTAAACAATACATATCAAGCTTTTCAACACTCTCCCTCACATTTAACCCCGCATTGCAAGTGGAAATGCAACAAACACAAAGAGAGATAAACAAAATGTAATCGGAGAACAAATGTAACTGAAGAAACTTGAACCCAAGATCTCTTCTCAACCAAAGTTCTGATATAATGTTAAGTAACCACTTGACTTAAAAGCTTAAGCTTTTAAGCTTTTAAGTCAAGTGATTACTTAATACTTATAACTTTGACTTATTTAACTAGCTTATGATCATTTTTAATGTTGGGTACAAAAGTTAAAAAACAAGCACAACATAAAATCCTACAAAAGATATAAAATCAATTAGTTGAAAAAAAGCTGGTAAAGATAAAAAGAGTTAGTCAAATAAGTTGATAAGATGATCCAAATGTATACGAATATGAGTTGTAAAGCATTACAATATTACATGTGTATAAATGTGCATTATATATATATATATATATCGTACTATCATTGCAGCTAGCTCTTGCAGCCTTGTGGAATTGAGATGTTGCTTTCTAGTTTTGTTGCTTCATAATTGTCATGAGAAAGGCTAGGGAAAAACATGAAAATGGAAGTCTATTGTATGTATAGTAGGGACAGGGCCATTTACAAGCACATGGGGTCACGGCCATTTATGCAGCATTAAAATGGGCATCACAAGCTAGCTAGGGCCATGCCACCCAAGGACCAAAAGAAGGCAAGAGTTCTCAAATATCCTTTACCACATTCTATTAAGCTCATAATGACCACCATTGAAAAACCATAGAATTGGAAATGATGGGTTTATGAAGTTTAGTACATAGGATTATGATTGGGGCAGAAATATTTTCCTATTGAAGATCTTGATGTTTAGAGCAACTTGCCTAAATTCAATAAGCTGAATCAAGTAATAGCATTGGTCTTTGGAGTGATAATTACAACGAATTGTTGCAGCATTACGCGATATGCTTTTAGTTGAAAATGAAATAAATCTTATAAAAGCGTGATAATAATGGATGAAATTGTTAAATCTACATTTGTAAGACTGTATTTATAATCATCTCTCTCACGCACGCACACGTAGATTGTGATCCTCTCACATTGATACATATATATATATATATATTAGATAAATAAGAACATTAAAAGTAGCAAACAAATACAAGAAGCTTGATAGCAATCACCCTTTCTTCTCTTTAAAATAGAAAGTAACAAAAGAAAAGAACAAAATTAAGCCGCTTATAATCATATTGATCAACTAACTTTGCCGCTTTTGGTGTTTCTATAGCACCAATGACTCGTTGATCATTTTTTAAAAGACTTGATAAGAATTAGGTATAATCATTAACATATAAAGGTTTTTAGTTCCACGAGTGTTATTCTTCTTATCAATCCGGTTTCATTCTTTTCTTCAGTCCCTGTCTCAAAATGACTCGGATAACACTAATCTGTCATTATATCTTAGTCTCGTCTGTTAGTCAACATTATGGATAACTTGTGTCTTATTATAGAGCAAAACCAGGAATCAAACACTGCCAACAACGAAAAATAACCCAAGGAGGTTAAACTATGCCTTCATCAAGGTTTTGATATGTGGAGATCTTCTCTCTCTCTCTCTCCATGTGTGGGACTTGATAACAGTGAGTTTGTACACTGCTTTAGACATCCACCATGCTTGTGAACAAGGGATGGCAGCTTGCCAAGTTTGGCCCAGCATGACATGGAACATAAATGGCCCAGCTTAGTACGACGCGGTTATCATGTCATAATTTTTAACAAGCAAATAATTTTCTTTTATGTTAAAAAAAAATTGTTTGTTTATCTAGTTTCATTTTGTATCCCTTTTCACCACGCACAATAAATAAAAAGAAAGTTGAACTCATATTAGCTAGACTGTTTACCAATATGCTATAATTGTTTTGAAAAATGCTATGCATAAACCGATTTCTAACCCACTTTTTTACCTACAAAACATAAAGTGAATAGGTTCCACATGCATTAATATGGGTCTCACTATATTATGTGTTGTGAGTGAGAAAATGAATTAAAAATTTGATTTATATATAATATTACTTGTTTGTTTTGTGAAGGCTTAAAGGCTAATTAAATGTGCTCCACAAGTTTTTTCCTTTCTTAATGTCTTTTATAGATTGTCAAAGCTAGAACTACACAAAAACCAAAAAAAAAAAAGGAAGGAATTCATTACACTTGAATGCTCCATGTTTCCAAATCCTAAAAAACCTACACAAACCAAAAGAATACAAAATAAAGAAAAAAAGGCAAACAAAAGAAAACAAGTCTATACCAAAAGACAATTTATACTGCTGAGTTGGATCCAAATAAAAAAGAAGCCCTGATTTCTAATCCTAGACTTGCCTATAACCCAAAGACGTAGGCTTCTTCCCTGCTGGCATATAGTAAATAAGCTGCTGCTCCAAACTTGTTTCATGAACATTCAGCTTTTTAACCATTTGAAACAGAAGTTTCTCAGTGACAATCCCATACCATTACACAAACAAGTCTTTAAGCTAATCTAATGCAATCACCCTTTATGTAAATTATTTTCAAGTTGTCCTTCGTAGATAAGGTTGTAAACGAGTCGAGTATTGAGCTTGAAAATATGTTCAAGCTTAGTTTGTTTAACTTCCGAGCTGATCATAAGTCAAACTCGAGTAACTTAAATTTTTTAATGTATATAAGCTTATCAAGTCAAGTTCAAACCAAGCTCAGAAAGTAACAAATTTTAAATTGTTTTTAAGCTTGACTTGTTTGCATAAGAAGCCAATCTCAAATAAGTTTTTAACGAACCGAAAGCGAACCGAACTCGAATAGCTTAATTTATTTTACGACCCTATTTGTGAATCTCGAATATGATAGAGAATATTCACAAAAATGCAAAGGGAAAAATGATTGTCAACACATAGCCTGCAGGGCCCCTACCTTGACGTAGATTGAAGTGAATCAGATGTGTTGCTTAATTGGTTTAGAATTCCTAACCATGTAATGTGTTCCCCCTTTTCTTGTCATGTTGGTTATTCTATTTTGTGCTATGTTTGGCAGGGATGATTGGAAATGAAGAGGTTTATTTCCAACTCTACAAATGGTCACTTAAACTCACAACATACAACTATAAGTGTTTTATTTTAATTAAAGAGTTAATAAATAACAAAAATTGGTTAAATTAGCCTGTATGGCTTGAATTAAGGACAAGTTGGGGCATGCCACCCTAATAAATCTGCAATACATGTAACATATGATATTATGTGTTCATTGGGCTAAACGAGAGAGAGAGAGAGAGAGAGAGAGCTCCTTATTTTATTTCTGTAATTTTATTTGCGGATTTCTCAGCTATTTCTTCACCTTCATACTTGAGAAAGTATTTCATTAATGTTGCAGGCATTGACGGAGCCATAAAAACAAAAAAAAAAAAAGAAGAAGAAGACCATGTCAGATTAGAAGAGAAATAGAACTCCTTGCAATCCATATTCATTTCATATATTCTAATATCTGCAATAGGAAACTTCAACTAAACAAATAATTAAGGAATTCTAACTACGCATGGTTTTATGTCAATGTCATTTGATATGATTTCATACAGAAGCAGTCATCATTCTCAGAAAAAGTTTATTTTTCTCTCAACTAGGATCACTAATTTCTATTGATATCACCTATATTTTACGTCGTTTTTATATTTCAACTACTTGCTTATTGGTGAATATTGAAAAGTTTTTTCCAATTATAAACACGTGCTCGAATTTGTGTTCGACCCCCTAGATAGCATTATTTCTCCGTCACTGTAAAAAGTTAGGCTCTTTTGGAGATGAGTGTGTGAGTTTGAAGTTTCTGGTCCTTCCGAATATGGAACCCGGTCTATTCAATGCATATTAAGTATAACCACCTCAAAAGAATCTCTTTTGGTCCTTTGAACTTTGAAGGTGTATAAAGTTTCATATTTAAATTTTACGCATAGTGATAGAGACCTTATTTATCTTAGGCTGATCTAGGCCAGACCCAGACCTATGTCAAGATAATCTTTTTTTGAAATATTTTGGTATTGTTCTTGTATCAAAATTCCAATAATGAATCAAAGCACGTGGAGCCACCTCTTTTTAGTTCGGATTCATATCTAGCATCATGTACAGGTGGGCTTTAGCGCAGCAATAAAGTTATTTTCTTGACTTTGAGGGCTTAGAGCAACAATAAAGTTATTTTCTTGACTTTTAGACATTGCTTATTTAAAACACAAAAATAACATTTTCGCGTGAGTTTCCTTTTTCTTTTTTGTTACAGGATTCTAATTCATATATCTAGCAGCATGCGAGGGTGGGTTTTAGTGCAGAGATAAAGTTATTTTATTGACTTTTTGATATTGCACGTTTGAAACACGAAAATGACAGCTTCGAATGGTTTCTTTTGCTTACAGGATATTCAGTTCTTCAAGTGATTGCTCCCTCAAGCCATACAAGGCTACTATATATATGAATTAGATAAATTTCATGTGTTGCATGAATGACAATTAGCCACAAGAGAGTATGAGAAATGGTTGAACTTGAGATATCATGTTTATGAGAATCAATCAACTATATCTACCCCTTGTGGTTGAGATTGTATATATTTGATTCTCCCTAAACCTGTAGTGGTAGGAGCAGGGACAAATGAAGGTGGGTTGAGCAAGGGCCATTGCCCCTCCCCCCTAAATTTTTGGGAATCACTAGAATAGTGTTACAAAATCTTGAGATATATATCATTACATATAATATGCCCCTGCTAAAATTAGTTTCTTATAGTTGTCCACCAAGAAACTTACTAGTTTTAAGACTCTATCTATTTTAGTTTTCTATGTTGTTATGGTTTCTTATATTGATTATAAATTATATTTAGCAATAATCCTAATGATTTTGAACTTTCTAAACATAATATTTCTTTCTCTGGACCATGTCTATCTTTTTTTATCTTCCCCTCTCTCATCCACCAAAATACTAATATTCTAATCAATAAATTTTAGCCTTTTGTTCTTTTCTTTCCTTGATTAGAGTTGGACAGTGTTTATTTGACATTAGTTTATACTCTAATTTTTACTAACTCAAAATCACAGATGAGTAACCATCATATTATCATATAAATTATTTACTAATTGTCATGAAAATTCAAAAAGCGAATAAATGAAACTAATATTTTAAATAATTTTGTAAATGAATTATTTTGGTTGTTATATCTTTTTATTTTCGTACTTTTCTTTCACTATCAATAAGCTGCTTGTTTTTGTGTCGGAAGAATTTGAGAATAAAAATAAAAAAATATTCAAATGACGACTTATAAGTTAATCAACTTTTAGAAAATATATCTACCACATGATGAGATGAAAAGATATTTACTCTATGATGAAACTCAAAAAAATTATCAATCTCTGTAAGACCAATTTTTATTAACATACAATATGAGTTAAATAGATGCTTTAATTTTTTTGCAGATACCTATTCTAAATTTAGCTTTAAAATGCATACAATTCCTAAAGCAAAATTTCTAAAACTCTTGTATGGTAAAAAAAAATTAATTCTATTACATTGTACTTGTTAACTAACTTTTAATATTATTAGTTCGGCCCCTCTAATAAAAAAATTCTTAATTTCGTCAAGGAGCTTTGCCTTTTTCTATATAACACGTGCACACTCTTGTTTCCTTTTTGAGCAGTGTTACTCGTAATTGCGACTGTGGCTAGCATCACACTTCTTTTTTTTGATGGGTCTTGCAGGTTAATATTCTGTGGATAGCATCACACTTCCTTTTTTGGATGGGTCTTGCAGGTTAACATTTGCCTGATTTGATGCCTCCAAGCTGACTTAAGAGCTTGAAAAATGTTGTGCTGCGCGTGCGCACTAGAGAGCACCAATCCAAAAGTTGGCACCCTTAAAGGCAATCCTGTTAGCCTATGCCTCCCCTGGGCATGCCCTTTTCATCCCCTTTCCTTATCACATGAAAGGAAGGCACATACCCCACGAGACCTACAAGTCTAAACCTACACAAAGCACACACAGAGGCTAAGATCTTAACTTTATGAATTTTCGTTGTCATTCTTACTTAGTTTAATTTTTACCCATATTTTTCCTTCCAACATAAAAAGGAAACTCTATAGATAAAATTCGAAATCCCAAAATAATCCGTAGCTATTAGGAAACTCTAGTCGACAAGCGTGTGAGCGCATTTTTTATATAGGTATCTAAAAATTTTGGAGAAAAGGGTACTCTAAAGAAACTAGCAAGAAACTCTGTAGATACACTTTAAAAATTAATGAAATTTTTAAGAATTTGTTCTGAGATATTTCTAATAAATCTAAAAAAATTCCTTCTGAAAATGTCCTAGGAGAAAGATTTGAAAATTTCAACAAGGCACGTAGAAAGTTCTTTAAAATTATTGGGTAAACAATTATTTAGTTCCTCCAACTTTATCTCAAATTTCAATATCATTCCTAAATTTTAATTTCTTCTATTCAAACCCTTCAACTTAAAAAAAAAAAGTCAATATGGTGATTCAACTTTCAAAAGAAAGTCAATGTGGTTCAACTTTTCAAAATAAGTAAGGAAATTAAATATTAATTATATTTTGGTCTTCTAACCTATAACTTAATATTACTTTACCCCCATTCAACTAAAAATAGTTATAAAAATTTTAAATTAAGAATTTGCTTGGTCAAAATTTTATTTTAATCTCTAAAGTAAAGAGAAAAAAATAATTTCAGGGCTATAAAATATTATAAATAGTCTCAAACTGTGTGAGATTACGATTTTAAAATTTCATAAGTAACTGATTACATTTATTGCATAGTTAATTGGTATGTAAAATTGTATAGGTGCATGTGTGTGTGGTATGCACAATTAGTGAGTTAGATGGTGAGTTGAGTGGTGTTTCATTAGTGAGTGTATGCATGGGACACTTAAGGGTGTGAAATACACTCTTGTATCTATTTTGGCTTGCTGATCACAAGAAAAGTCAAGAGAGAAAAGAGACTTTCGGTGGAGAGAAAAAGAGAGAAAACAAGAGGGGGACAAGGCTAGTGGGCAAACAAAGAAAAAGTAAGGCTAGTAGAGTGTGGGTGGTGGCCTAACATCATAGGAGAGAGAAGAATGAAAGAAAAGTAAAGTCAAGATAAAGGGAAGGACTGGCTCATCCGTATAGAAAGAGACAAGAGAAGAGGAAGAAGAGAGAAAAGAGGAGAAAAAGGGAGAAGAATAAGAACTTAGGGAAAGGCTTGTTGCATCTTGCTTTCAAGATTCAATGTGAGTTTCATCTTGTTCTATGTTGTTCTTGTTGAATCAAGCACACTTGCAACTAATCTTTGTTATGAGAGTTGGAGAGGAGGTGATGAAGGAGATGAAAAATTGAAGTTTTCTTAGGTCATTTTTCAATTTGGGATGAATGTGTTATGTTTGCTGTTTTGTGATGAATTAGTTTATTTAAAAATATTATTTCTAGATGCATCTTTAAATACTTGAATTTAGAGTGATAATAGTAATTTGAGTTTTGGTTTAACTCAAATATATTATATTTTTTAATTATGGTGAATTTTAAAAGTTTGACTATTACAGCTGACATCTGTTACCCTAATTTGCGACCCTTACCTTGATAGCAACATTTGACCAAGTTCAAATAGTTAAAACATTCAAAAAAATTTACTGTATCTATCAGAAATGTGAATGAGAGTATATACCAAATTTTAAATCATTTTGATGTCGTTTGCCAATGTTAAGAATTGCTAAAAAATGGATCATCTGCAACTAAATTCTCACTTTTATAATACTACACTGTTTTATAAAATATCAAATAAATACTTAGGTTTGTTCAATAAATGTGAAATTTGGTTTGGATACTCTTTGATATGTATATTTTGTATTTTTCAAGTTTTAAAATTTTTTAGTATAAGCTCACAAAGTTGTGTTCATGTTATGAGACCTGTGTCAGTTTTGACAAATTAGAGGGCTTAGTGGATTTTGGTACTTTTAAGCTATTGTATTGCATTAGAAAATATAACATCGTGTTCTAATACCTCATTGGCATTACGTATCTCATGTTAGAGGAGTGTGGATCATGATTGTGTATTTTTTTAAAATTGTGAATAATATTTCTCATCTAACATGGTTTTGAGTGTTAGGTGCTAAAGGAGGTCAAGAGCCTACAACATCAACTAAAGAGTAACTTCATCGGGTGTGTGTGCAGTGACAGGTGGGAATATAAGATAGTTTTATTCATGTTGAATGGATTGTTTGTTTTCTATATATATGGTGGCAGTGAATTCATATGAGGTGTTCATATATGAGGTGAAATTGGTGTTTATACATATGAGGAGTTATGTGGAGACATTGGTGATTATGTATATATAAGGTGGTTGTGCATACCATCCATATTATATGTCTTGCATTGCACTAGAGAGAGTTAGCTATGGTAGGTTAACCCAAGGCTCAGTCATGGTGAATTAGCCTAGGAGTGCCACGGTGGGCATTTCTTGATAACGAGTCATAGATATATTGAGCTAACACTATCTAAATCCCATACACATTTAAGTGTTTCATGCATTCCATCACAAGAGATATTGCATTTCATTAATCATATTATATTATTGGTGGTAATATGAGGATGATTACATATTGTTGATGTTGGTATTTGTGATTGATTATATATCACCAATTGGTGGAATATCTATTGATAGCTGATTCTGTAATTATATATGTATATATCATTCTTTATGAGTTTGATTATCTACCGTGAACACGTTGACAATTAGCTCACACTCACACAGACTATTTTGACAGGTAACGTGGAGATGACAGTTTGGTTCACTGTAATCTTGGTCTTAGCCATTGTGGCATTCATGTCGGTGTTAGGATATCTTGTCTCGGGGTTTGGGAAAGCTCTTGTTGCTTTGCTTTTAGTTTCGCATCATATTTGTGTAAGACGTTGGGATTCAAGTTATATTTGTTTTTGCCTCATGTTAGCTTGATGTCGCGCCCCGGTTTTTAGATGTCCAAGGTCCTTTTGACTCGGAGACAAAAAGCACGGAACTCTGTCACTAGAACTCGTCCTCCTAGAAGGACAAGTACGACTAGGTTTGAAAATTGGTTTGACTAAGGGCTTTACAAAAAATAGGAGTCACCACCTAACTTGATTAAGGTGAGTTAGGGCACCTAAAACTAAGTGTTAATCCAAATATTAAACTTAGGGTTTTTGGAACAGGTTTTGAAAACTCCCTCAAAAGAGAGTTTTTAAGAAAATAGGTTATTTGGCAACCTTTGAAAAGATTTAAGCTCTTTTGGAAAATAACTCCATTTTGGTCATTTGAAAACAGAAATCTATGGTTCGGGGGTTGGTTACGTGCAGAGAAAATATCCTAAGATCATCACCCTACCCCGTCCTTTCGGTACCTACATGTCTAATCACCCTTTGTTCGCTCACTAGAAGAATTGATTACCATTGTTCATTTAATATCCACTTTAGAATTTTGAAAACGGGGTTTATGCATCACTTTTCAGATGAATGATGCATGATGCAAGTTTTTGGAAGAAGTTTGAAAATAATGGGGGTTTTGAAAGAGTTTGGAGTAGAAACTTTCAATTGATTGGAATTTTTGAAAAAGGGATTGGAGTTAAAATAAAAGTTATGATCGCGCCATTTTAGGTTGCCTACGTATCTCATTTGGCGAGAATCAGGTCATTTGTAGTTCGGGCAAAAGCTTGATGGAAAATAGGCGCATTGGGGCCTTTCGAAAGTTTGAAGACACTTTGAGATTTTTGGAAAAGTTTAAGACACTTTGAGGTCTTTGGAAAAGTTGAACACGTTTTGTGGTCTTGAAAGCTTTGACTTGAAATAGGATAGCGGAGTATTTTGAAAATATTTTTGGATCAAATTAAGGGATTTTCGGTAAATGCTTTGGAGTAACTCAAGAGAGTTTAAGAGTATTTTTGAAATCTTGTTTTGAAAATCTTGGAGGTATGACTTTGGAATGTTTTGATAAATTAGTTTTGGAAAGTGGCTTTTGAAAATGGCTACAGGTTTGGAGTCCTAATATGGACAACCTTGGAGGTTGTTCTTGATATATCACTTTTCCTCAGAATCCCTAACCATGAGAGGGCTAGGGACACCTTAGGTTTGTGACCTTTTGAAAACATTTTTGGAAACACCTTGAAGATAAAATGTAAGGACATTTGAAGAGTTTATGGAGTTGGCTTTTTGAAATCATGAGAGTAGGAGGTTTTGGAAAAATGGGTTATGAGAATAGTTTAAAATTGAGTGATCATTTAGAGAAGGATTCAAGAGTTGGAGCCTTGAAGCATACTAACCTAGGTTGGGTTGGCCGAGGGTTAGGGGTGACCTAAGGTTAACTAACTTGGGTTGGGTTAACATAGGGTTAAGATGACCTATGGTTAGCTAACTAAGGTTGGGTTAACCTAAGGTTAAGATGACCTAGGGTTAACTAACTAGGGTAGGGCTAACCTAAGGTTAGGATGACTTAGGGTTAGGTTAACCTAAGGTGAGTGAACTAGGGTCAAGTTAACCTAGGGTTGGGCAACTATGGTCAAGTTAACCTAGGGTTGGACAACTAGGGTCAAGTTAACCTAGGGTTAGACAACTAGGGTCGAGTTAACCTAGGGTTGATTTGAAAGATGATCTTTGAAAGGTTGTTTGATGCACTTTTGGAAAGAATTTTGAAAAACAAAACATGTTATGCAATGGACTTGGGTTGGCAATCTTTTTGAAGATTATTTCCATGAAAATTTTGACTCTAGCCAAGAACATGGTTTACATGGTTGATGTTTGAAAACCATTCCAAGGAAGGTTTTCTTAGGGCCATTATAACCTTTATCTTGACAAGAGTGGGGAATTCAAAAATCAACATAATGATGGCAACTTTTGAAAATCATTTTTGATGCAAAGATGGAGAGAATGCATTTTTGAAATCATCTTTTGAGAAGGATTTTGAAAACTATTCCATCAAGAGAGAGTTCATATGGCCAAACAAAAGAGAGACCACTCAAGAGAGGGTTCCATAGAGCCATTCCAACCACTACACTTAAAAGAATGGAAATCTTGAAAATTCGAGAATTAGAAAGCAACCCTTATGCAAGTTAAAATGTCATGATGCCAAAGTGAGAGTTCGGGGGTTTGTAGGGGACCTTCTAAGGCATGATTTCTAATGTCCCATCCTAAGCTTCAAGGAGCCAACTCTTCAAACAATTTTTGAAAGAAATGTAGGACTTGGAAATGACATGGAGTTTAAAAGTAATGTAAGCATTATAGAACATGACAATAAGCATAAAATGAAGCCAAGTATACAAGACATGATCGAAATAGTAATATGCAAGGGGTCATGATCACATACAAGGCTTTTAGGCTACACCACATAAACAAGGGGCTCTTAAGCCATACCATCTCAAAGTAGGCTAGTGAGAGGTCCCCTTACATGGTAGCTCTCACTTGCTTTTCTCTAGGCATGATCTAAGAGCCCTCTTGGCTCAAGCATGCAAGAATGGGGGGCTGTAGATGGAGATTAAAATAGAGAATAACCTAAGTAGGCTAGGAGGGAGAAGAGAAGAGTGGGGGAAGACACAAATGTAAAAGGGATACCACCTTTTGCCTTCAACACACTTGTAGTCTTCAATGGATGTCTTGATTGGAGCTTGAATAACTTCAAGAGGGCTTGAGGGGCTGGAATGGAGTGTGTAATGGTGTATAAGGCCTTGTAGGTGAAGTGTATAGCCTTGAGGGAGGTAGAATCTAGCCTAAGTGTTGGAAGGGTGAAATATATGTAGGGATTCAAGGTTCTAGAGCAGTTTCAGTAGAGCTTCGCATCAATTTCGAAGATGGAATATGTAAAGGGGTGGTCTGGTATTTATAAGCAATCTGGAACAGGCCTAGCGCATGTAGGACATACGCAGGTACTGTTCCATTGTCAGAATGACACGTGGCAGTCTGTGTACTGGTTAAATCACGACTGTTGATCAAAATTTGGTCGAGCTGATCAAAATTTGAGCGCGTGTAGCATACGCTCCATCATTGGAAAGGTTCGTCCCAACTTTGCCTCGATAATTGAGCTAACCGGGAAGGTTTCGGAAAAATCGATTGCACCCACAGTGTTCTCTTGAGGTTTCTCGTGGACTTTCATTTTTTTGGAAAGTTCGAATTGTGTTTGGAAACACAGGATATCATATCGGGAAGCGTGCATAAAAGAGCATTTTTGGGAAGCGTCTGTGATACACTTTGAGGATGTTCAAAAGTGGTTATTTTCGTGTTATGTGATCGAGGCTTTTGGGAAACGATCTTTTCGATCGAACCGCACCGATGGAAAGTACTCTGAAAATACTTTCGGGAATTCCCAGATTTACACATTTCTTAAGTCGTTTGACGGTGCATTTTGATCAGGGAATTGGAAAAAAAGTCAACTTTGGCAAAGCGTCTATGAGACGCTCCAGGGGTTGTCGAGAGTAGCAGCGTTTGAGCCATACAATGAAGGGCTTCGGGAGGCAATCTATCCAATCGAGCTGTACCGATGGAAAGAACTGTGGATGAACTTTCAGTAATTCCTTGATTTACGCTTTTCTCAAGTCATTTGACGATGCGTTATAACTAGGGAATCGTGGAGAAGAGACAATTTAAGCTGAGCGTCTGCGAGACGCTCTAGGGAACTTTTATCGAGTTGTGAGTGTTTAGCGTCATAAAGTCCTCTTCAGGTTAAACAGGGGTTTGCGGCGAGGTCCTTTGTTCAAAATCTTTGGACTGGTGTTGTTTTGAGATGTGTTCAGGCCGTTAGAGGCAAAATGGTTATCTTGACCAGGTTTGGTCGAAAATGGTCAGGAATGGTTTGGTGTGTTGTGTCAAATGTATCAGGTCATTCAGAGATGGTTTTGGGAGAGTCTTTCACCGTTCGGTGGGGTTTGTGCAGTGTTGGGATGTTCAGGGGCAAAACGGTCATTTTGACCGGAGTGAGCCAGAATAGGACCGAAATTAGACCAAATGGCGTACGAGGGATGCCTAATGGTTTAACAACATTTTGGAAGGATGGACTTGTCATTTTGAGGGATTTTAAACTTTCTCAAAACGTGTCTGGATGCCCAAGGGCCGGTCGGGTCATTTTTCACCGAGTCGGGCTAGTAGGCGCCGGTATTGACCTAGGTGTTGGTTCCCGAGACCGCCCGGTCTCAAAAAACTACCTGTGCGGTGTTGGCCTCTAAGAACGCCTGATTTTAGAAGGCTACCTGTAGTGGTGGTGTTGGTTCCTAAGAACGCTTGGTCTCAGAAAGCTACCTGGAAGGATAGTGTTGGTCTCTAAGAATGCCCGTCTCAGAGAGCTACCAAAGGATGGACATTCTACATTAGCAGGCTAGCAGGCACCAGAAGTGAACCGTCTAGAACTTGATGAGGTGTCGATCCCCGAGATCACCCGATCCCGAGAAACTACCTGGATGGCGTTGGTTAAAAGCTGCTTGGAATGATAGTGCTTATGGCTTTAGCGGGTCCTTGTGGGCCCAAGAAGCGACCAGTTGGTTGGATTGGGGGTTGAAAGGTTCATCTTGAGCCTGCATGTACTGTGATGTTTGAAACCGAGCCTGATCGAGCCGGAGGTTGCCAAGCGGGCAAAAATGGGGTGCTTACACTTGAATTTGTAAGTGGTTTATGGTTTACTTTTGATATCCATTATGGTATGTGAGGACAGTTCTTATTTATATATATCATTGGTGTATAACCGCTATATTCTTTTTTCGGGTGTGTGCTAAGGTGTTATTTGCAGGTATGATGATCTGTGCGAGCACACTTCGTCTAATGTGACATTAACATTAACGATGTGTAATTGGGATGGGGGTGTGACAGATTTGGTATTAGAGTTATGGTTTGTCTCAGAACTGTATTTCATAACCTGGTTATGTACTAAAGCTATAGTATGGAGTTAATGTCTAGAGTACAATGAACCGTAAGGTGTTGTTGAGGTTGATTAGGTCGTTAAGGAGTGTGTGAACTATATATATATATATATATGGTGTACTTATTCTGATTTGATGCAGAATGAATGGTAGAAAGGGAATCACCTAGGGCAATGGAAAGAGGAGATTCATCAATTTAGTCAGCGGTGTGGAACAAGGAGAACATGAATCACATATCCAGAATCAACATGATGCAACCGACAAACTTGCGAATCTGATGACACAGTATATGGAATATCAAGTGGTAAGATCGTGCCAAGAAGTACGACTTTGTATGAACAATTCATGAAATTGAATCTGCTAGAATTTGTGGGGGTAACCGATCCATTAGTAGTTGAGGAATGGCTAAGGAAGTTGAAAACTATATTTGAAGTGATGGGAATAACATATAAACAGAAGCTATCTCTACCTACTTTTATGCTTAGAGGTGAGGCACGGAACTAGTGGGAGGCCACGAGGCGAATGACGAATGCTCAACCTAAAGGAGTACCGATCACGTGGCAACAATTTGTGAAAGTATTTAGTGAACAATACTTTTCGCTTATTTACCGTTACTAGAAAGAGCAAGAATTCATTTTATTAAAGCAAGGAAGAATGACAATGGTAGAATATGAAGAGAAATTCACAGTTTTATCTCAATTTTCACCTGACTTGGTGCATATTGCAGATACCAAGTGTAGAAAATTCCAACAGGGATTAGAATTGTCAATTCGGTCTCAGGTTTTTGCATTTAAGATCACCACACATTCATTTGTTTCTTTTGCATTTAGTATACATTTGGATAGACCATGTAACTCATTGTCACAACCTTAACTTGTGTCTACACCGGTGGGAGATGTGATAGTAGTAGACATGGTATATAAAGATTGTGTGATGAAGATTGGGGGTAAAGAGTTGGCGGTTGAATTGATTCAGTTGGCTATTCATGAGTTTGATCTGATATTGGGGATAGATTGATTATCTTCTTATTATGTGTCTATTGATTACTTTAAGAAAGAAGTTGTTTTTAGAATGCTGAATGAAGCAGAATTCAGATTTCAAAAGGAAAGAGATGTGGTTTTAACTTTTTTATATCAGTTTTGGAAGCTAGGAAGCTGTTACAGAAAGGATGTGAATGATATCTTGCACATGTAGTTAACATTACAAAATTAGAACTGAAGTTATTTGATATTCCTGTGGTTCGAGACTTTCTAGATGTCTTTTCAGATTAGCTTCCAAGGGTGGTACCAGACAAGAAAATGGAGTTTTCTATTGAATTGTTATCGGAAACTACACTGATTTTAATTTTACCATATAGAATGGCACCATCCAAATTGTAAGAATTGAAACTTCGGTTGCAAGACTTACTTGATAGGGGATTCATTCAGCCAAGTGTATCACCGTGGGGAACACCGGTTTTATTTGTGAAAAAGAAGGATGGCACCATGAAATTGTATATTGATTACTGACAGTTGAATCAGGTTACTGTAAAGAAAAAATATCCTTTACCTCGGATTTTTGATTTGTTTGATTAATTGCAACGAGCTGCAGTGTTTTCAAAGATTGATTTGAGATCTGGATATCATCAATTGAATGTAAAAGACAATGATGTACCAAAGACCGCATTTCGTATTCGGTATGGTTATTATGAATTCTTGGTGATGCCTTTTGGAGTGACTAATGCAACTACAATCTTCATGGATTTGATGAATTAGGTATTTCGACCTTTTATTAATTCTTTTGTGATTGTCTTTATTGATGATAAATTGATATATTCTCATAATCAAGAAGAACATGAGAATCATTTGAAACTTGTATTGCAAACCTTGCAGAATAAGCAATTATGTGCTAAGTTCAGCAAGTGTGAATTTTGGCTTAATGAAGTACTGTTTTTGGGGCATGTGATATCTGTTGAGGGAATTAATGTTGATCCAAGGAAAATTGAGACTATTATGAATTGGGAACAACCGAAGAATGTTTCGAAGGTTAGAAATTTTTTAGGATTAGCAGGTTACTACCAGAGATTCTTACAGGGCTTTTTCATCTATTATCGTTCCTTTGACACAGTTGATTCGCAAGGATGTGGCATTAAATGGATAGTTGATTATGGGCGTAGTTTCCAAGAGTTGAAAATCAAACTGGCTTCGGCACTGATATTAATAATTCCTTTCAGGAAGGGAGACTTTGTGGTGTATAACGATGCTTTGCATCAAGGCTTGGGGTGTGTGCTAATGCAATGAGGAAGGGTAATCGCTCGTGCGTTGAGACAATTGAAGACATATGAAAGGAACTATCCTATTCATGATTTGGAGCTGGCAACTGTAGTATTCATATTAAAGATATAGAGAAATTATTTGTCCGGAGAACCTTATGAAATTTATATGGATCACCAAAGCTTAAAGTATCTATTCACTCAATGAGACTTGAATGCACGACAAAGGAGATGGATGGAACTAATCAAAGACTATGAATGTGTGATTCATTACCATTCGGGAAGAGCTAATATAGTGACTGATGCTTTAAGTCGGAAGTCTTCAAGTAAACTGGTTTGCATAATTATATGCGGAAATGACTTCTTTAGTAGTGGAGTTTGAACAGAAAGGTAATGGTGTCACGTCAGCTCATTTTCAGGTGAGGCATTGTTGTTTGATCGAATTCTGAAATTTCAAATGCAAGATGAGCAGTTAACAAAGATTAGGCAAAAGGTGATGGAGAAGGTAAGCACTAATTTCTCTATTCTTGATGATGGTACTTTGATGTTGGGAAATCGCTTTTGTGTACCTAATCATTCAGCCTTGAAGAATGAAATTTTAGAGGAGACACATCACTCATTATATGTTATACATCTGGGGAGCACCAAGATGTATAGAGATCTTTAGGAGATATACTAATGGCCAGGTATGAAGAAGGATATTGTTAAATTTGTGGCAAAATATTTAACTTACCAACAGGTGAAAGTTGACCATCAAAGATCAACGAGTTTGTTGTAACCTCTCTCAATACCTTAATGGAAATGAGAGTATATCACTATAGATTTTGTTGTAGGACTACCAAAAACTCCTAGTGGATATGATTCTATATAGGTTGTTATGGACAGGTTGACTAAGTTAGCTCATTTTCTTCTGGTAAAGATTACTTATACGCTGGATAAATATGCTAAGTTGTATGTGAATAAGATTGTCAGACTGCATGGAACGCCAGTATCTATAGTTTCAGATAGGGATCCAAGGTTTACTTCGAGATTTTGGCTGAGTCTTCAACAAGCTATAGGTACAGCATTAAAGTTTAGTACGGCCTTTTATCCTCAGACAGGTGGACAATCTGAAAGGACTATTCAGACTTTGGAAGATATGCTGAGAGCTTATATGGTTGATTTCAAAGGTAGTTGGGGTGACTACATTGCTTTGATGAAATTCGTGTATAATAACAGTTATCAATCTAGCAATGGTATGACACCGTTTGAAGCATTGTATGGTAGGAGATGTGTAGGACTTTGGTATGTTGGAGTGAGTCGGTGAAAGACAGTTGTTGGGACCGGAGATAATTTAAGACACCACCAAGAAAATCAAGATAGTTCAAGAGATTTGAAGGTGGCACAGAGTAGGTAGAAAAGTGATGCGGATAACCAACGACGTAAACTTGAATTCAAGGTCGGAGATCAAGTGTTTTTTAAAGATTCTCTATGGAAAGGCATTTTGAGATTTGGAAGGAACGGTAAATTGAATTTAAGATACATTGGGCCATATACTATTATGAAAAGAGTTGGTGATGTGGCTTACAGATTAAATTTACCTCCGGAGATGTTCAAGCTACATAATGTTTTCCATATATCTATGTTGAGGAAATATATTCCAGATCCGTCTTATGTGTTGGTTCAGCAACCTGTAGAGTTAGCAGATGATTTGAGTTATGTTGAGGAGACAGTTCAAATTCTAGACCGAAGGGATGAAGTACTTTTGAATGAGGTGATACCGTTAGTAAAAGTTCTTTGAAGGAGCCATACCATAAAAGAAGTTACAAATGATAGTGAGGAGATCATGCAAAAATAGTATCTATATTTATTCTCATGAGATAACAGAATTTCAGGACGAAATTCTTTAAAAATAGGAGAGTTGTAAGATTAGGATCTCATAATTTCATAAGTAATTGATTATGTTTATTACATGGTTAATTGGTATGTAAAATTATGTGGGTGTATGTGTGTGTGGCATGTGAGTTAGATAGTGAGTTGAGTGGTGTGTCATTAGTGAGTGTGTGCATAAGACACTTAAGGGTGTGAGATACACTCTTGTATCTATTTTGGCTTGCTAATCACAAGAGAAATCAATAGAGAAGAGAGGCTTTCAGTGGAGAGAAAAAGAGAGAAGACAAGAAGGGGACAAAGCTAGTGGGGAGACAAAGAAAAAGAAAAAGAAAGACTAGTGAAGTGTGGGTGGCCTAGCATAATAGGAGAGAGAAGAAGGAAAGAAAAGTAAAGTCAAGACAAGGGGGAGGGTTGGCTTATCCGTATATAGAGAGAGACAAGAGAAGAGAAAAAGAGAAAAGGAAAAAGAGAGAAAAGAGGAGAAAAATAAGAAGAACTTAGGGAAGGGCTTGATGTATCTTGTTTTTAAGATCTAAGGTGAGTTTCATCTTGTTGTATGTCGTTCTTGTTGATTCTAGCATGCTTGCAACTAATCCTTGTCATGAGAGTTGGAGAGGAGGTGATGAAGGAGATAAAAGATATAAAATTTTCATGGATCATTTTTCAATTTGGGATGAAGGTGTTATGTTTGTTATTTTGTGATAAATTATTTAGTTAAAAATATTATTTCTAGATTCATCTTTAAATACTTGAATTTAAAATCATAATAGTAATTTGAGTTTTGGTTTCACTCAAAAATATAGTATTTTTGAATTATGGTAAATTTTAGAAGTTGAACTATTATTGTTAAAATATGTTACCTTGATCTACAACCCCTACCTTGACAGCAACATTTGACCAAGTTTGAATAGTCAAAATGTTATGAAATTTTTACTGTATGTATTAGAAATGTGGATGAGAGTATATACCAAATTTTAGGTCATTTTGATGTTATTTTTCTTTGTTAAGAACCACTCAAAGATGGACCATCTATAGTAGAATTCTCACTCTTGCAGCACTGCTCTGTATTATAAAATACAAAATAAATAGTTAGGCTTGTTCAATAAATATGAAATTTGGTCAGGATATTCTCTGATATGTCTATTTTGTATTTTCCAAGTTTTGAAATTTTTTGGTATAAGCTCACGAAATTGTATCCATGTTATGAGGCCTGTATCAGTTTTGGCATATTAGAGGATTTAGTGAATTTTGGTACTTTTAAGCCATTGTATTGCATTGGGGAATATAACATTATGTTTTAATACCTCATTGGAATTACATATCTCATGTTAGAGGAGTGTGAATCATGATTGTGTATTGTTGAAAAATTGTGAATTATATTTTCCAATCTAACATGGTTTTAGGTGTTAAAGGAGGTCAAGAGCCTGCAACATCAACTAAGAAGTAACTTCATCAGGTGTGTGTGCAGTGACATGTGGGAATATAAGATAGTCTTATTTATATAGAATGGATCGTTTGTTTTCTATATGTATGGTGGCGGTGAATTCATATGAGGTATTAATGGTGTTAATATATGAAATAAAATTGGTGTTTATACATATAAGGAGTTATGTGAAGATATTGGTGATTATAGATATATAAGGTGGCGTTGCATACCATTCATATTGTATGTCTTGCATTGCATTGGAGAAAGTTAGCCATGATGGGCTAACTAAAGGCTTAGTCACGGTGGACTAGCCTAAGGGTGCCAATGTGGGCATTCTTTGATAATAAGTCATTGATATATTAGGCTAACACTATTTAAATCGCGTGCCCATTCGGGTGTTTCATGCATTGCATCACAAGAAATAGTACATTTCATGAAGCATATTATATTGTTGGTGGTGATGAGAGGATGATTATATATCGTTGATGTTGGTATTTTGTGGATGATTATATATCACTGATTGGTGAAATATCTATTGATAGCTAATTCTGTGATTATGTATATATATCATTCTTTATGAGTTTGATTATCTATCATGAGCACATTGACAATTAGCTCACACCCACACAGATTGTTTTGACAGGTAACACAGAGATGACAGTTTGGTTCATTGTAGTCTTGGTCTTAGCCATTGTGGCATTCATGCCGATGTCAAGATGTCGTGTCTTGAGGCTTGAGAAAGCTCTTGTTACTTTGCTTTCAGTTTCGCATCATATTTGTATAAGACATTGGGATTCGAGTTATATTTGTATTTTGCTTCATGTTTTCTTGAGATATGAGAGTTTGTTATGTACCTAAATTCGTAATGATGTAAGTGATTTATGGTTTACTTTTGATGTCCATTATGGTATGTGAGGACAGTTCTTATATATATATATATATATATATTGG
Source organism: Euryodendron excelsum (assembly GCA_033060915.1). NCBI lineage: Eukaryota > Viridiplantae > Streptophyta > Magnoliopsida > Ericales > Pentaphylacaceae > Euryodendron > Euryodendron excelsum. The sequence continues at coordinate 8,004,216 of CM065392.1, read as the reverse complement.
TGTATATTCTTTTTTGGACGTGTATTAAGGTATCGTTTGCAAGTATGATGGCCTGTGCAATCGCGCTTCGCCTAATATGATATTAATAATGTCTGATTGGGATAGGAGTGTAACAAAATGCCTAAAAAAATAGCAAAAATAATTCATAAAATCTTGCTTTTGTGGACTACCAATTATAAGACCTAACAATATTAAGGAGAATTTTAAAACTACTCATTTGTTAGTCAGGGACAAATAAATTTTATATTGTATCGAATCAGAAATGCTTCAAGTGTTTAAATTTTTTTTTTTTTTTTGTCAATAGTGATATTAAAGTGTAAGTAATTTTTAATTTTTCTAACTTATTTTACAATGTTGGACCACATTAACTTCTTTTTAAAAGTTAAAGGGCCAAAATAAAATAAATTAAAGTTTATGAATGACATTGAAATATGAGGCAAAGTTGGAGAGACAAAATAATTATTTATCCAAAATTATTTGACAAACTTTGAAAACTCTTCTAGAAACATATTATTAGAAACGAGATTTAAAAAAATTGAATAAACTATATGCCTCAAGAATCTAAAATTATAAGTTCACTCAATCATATATTTAGTAATATCTTTGGTAATTATATAACTCAATGTCAACCCATTTTCTTATCACATAGGGAGGGAAGGCCCAGACCACACTAGACCTACGAGTCTTAACCTACACGAAGAGCACTGAGAGAGCCTAACTCTACGAATTCCCATTGTCAGCCTAACTTTACGAATTTTCATTGTCATCCTTGCATAGTGCAATTTCACCTCATATTTTCCTCCCAACATAAAGAGATATTACTGAAAATTCAAAATTCCCAAATAACTCATACTTAGGAAACTCCTTTTCATACGCGTGGGAGTGCGTTTTTGATACGTGTATCTAAAAAGTTTTGAAGAAACGTTCTAGATACTTTTGAAAAATGTTAAAAGGATGTTTTAAAAAATCTAGCAAGAAACTACGTACATAGAACTTGAAAACTAATGGAACTTTTCCGAATTCACTTTGAGTTATTTATAATAAATCTTTTAAAAAAAATCCTTCTAAATGTCCTAGGAGAAAATTTTGAAAATTTCATTTAGGCACGTAGAAAGTTCTTGAAAATTATTTGACAAACTTTGAAAACTCTTCTGCAAATATATCATTAGAAAGGAGATTTTAAAAGATTTAATAAACTATATATCTCATGAATCTAAAATTATAAGTTTACTCAATAGAAAGGTTTATTGTTAAAGTTTGATTTAACTCTTCACGTATCATTGAAGTAAGATATGTACTATTAACATTCAATATATATCTTTTGTAAATTATATACCTCATTGTCATCCTCTTTTGTTGTCACATTGAAGGAAGGCACAGACCACACGAGACTTGTAAGTCTAAACTTACACGAGGCACACTGAAAGAGTCTAACTTTATGAATTTCCATTCTCATCCTTACATAGCGTAATTTCAACCCATATTTTTCTCTCAATATAAAGAGTTTATTACTAAAAAAATTTGAAATTCCAAAATAACTCGTAGTTACTAGGAAACTCTATTTCACAGGTGTGGGAGCGTGATTTTGCTACAGGTATCTGAAAAATTTTGGAAAAAACATTTTAGATACTTTTGGAAAACATTAAAAGGATATTCCAAAGGAATTAACAATAAACTATGTATATACTACTTAAAAATTAATGCAATTTTTACAAATTTATTTTGAGTTATTTCAAATAAAGCTAAAATATTCCTTCTGAAAATGTCCTAAGACAATGATTTGAAAATTTCATTAAGGCACATAGAAAGTTTTTGAAAATTATTGACAAACTTTAAAAACTCTTCTGGAAATATATCAGTAGAAACGAGATTTTAAAACTTTTAATAAGCTATATACCTCAACAATCTAAAATTATAAGTTCACTCAATAGTAAAGTTTAATTTAACTTGTCAGTTATCATATTAATATTCAAGAAATATTTATATTATTAACATTTAATAGTAATATCTTTTGTAAATTATATACCGTATTGTCATCCCATTTTCTTCTCACATGGAAGGAAGGCACAGACCACATGAGACCCATAACTATGAACCTACACAAAGCATACCAAAAGAGTAACTTTATGAGTTCCCATTGTCATCCTTACATAGTGCAATTTCTGCCCATATTTTTCCTCCCAACATAAGGAGGTATTCTTGAAAATTCAAAATTTCCAAATAACTTGTAGTTACTAGGAAACTCCATTTCACAAGCTTGGGAGCAACACGCTTCTGATACAGGTATCTAAACAATTTTGGAGAAACGTTTTAGATACTTTTGGAAAATGTTTAAAGGATATTCCAAAGAAACTAGCAAGAAACTCTGTAGATGCAACTTGAAAACTGATGGAATTTTTAAAAATTCACTTCGAGTTATTTCAAATAAATCTAAAAAAAATCCTTCTAAAATGTCCTAAGAGAATGATTTGAAAATTTCAGTATGGCATATAGAAAGCTCTTGAAAATTATTTGACAAACTTTAAAAAACATCTTCTAGTAATATATCATTAGAAAGGAGATTTTTAAAATTTTAATAAACAATATACCTCAAGAATCTAAAATTATAAGTTCCTCAATAGTAATATATTTAGTAAAGTTTAATTTAACTCGTCACTCATAAAGATATACACTATCAACATTCAATATATTTCTTTAGTAAACTATATACCTCATTATCATCCCCTTTTCTTATCACATGGAAGAAAGGCACAGACCGCACGAAACCTATACAAAGCACACCAAAAGAGCCTAACTTTTTCAATTCTCATTGTCATCCTTACAGAGTGCAATTTCAATCCATATTTTTCCTTCCAACATGAAGAAGTATTGCTGAAAATTCAAAATTCCAAAATAATCTGTAGTTACCAGGAAACTCCATTTCATAGGCATGAGAGCGCGTTTTTTTTTATACAGGTATCTAAAAATTTTAGAGAAACTTTCTAGATACTTTTGGAAAATGTTAAAAGAATATTCTAAAGGAACTCTGTTGATACAAATTGAAAACTAATGAAAATTTTACAATTTCATTTTGAGATATTTTTAATAAATGTAAAAAAATTCCTTCTAAAAATGTCCTAGGTGAATGTTCAAAGAAACTAGTAAGAAACTCTGTAGATACAAATTGAAAACTAATGCAAGAAAGATTTATATTATTTACATTAACTAGTAATATCTTTCGTAAACTATATACCTCATTGTCATCCCCTCTCTTGTCACATGAAAAGGAAGGAATAGACCACACAAGGCCTACAAGTCTAAACCTATACAAAGCACAGCGAAGAGCCTAACTTTATGCAGTCCCATTGTCATCCCTACATAGTGCAATATCTACCAAGTAGACTTTCATATTTTTCCTCCCGTCATAAAGAGGTAGTACATAAAATTTCAAATTCCAAAAGAAGCTGTAGTTACCAACGAATTCTATTTGAGAGACGTGCGAGCTCATTATCAATATGAGAAGATACTTTTTTTTTTTGAAATTTGAGAGAATGTTCTAGATACTTTTGAGAGACTTTTTGAATAGTTTTGAAAAAATGTTACGGAGATACTCCAAAGAAATTAATTTAGAAGAAACTAGCAAGAAACTCTACAAATACTACTTGAATGTTAATTGAATTTTTCCAAATTCCTTTCCGAGAGATTTTTAGCAAACACAAAAAATGGAATGATTTGAGCAATAATAGTGAGGCACATATACAGGTATCATAGTAAGTCCCATTTTCGTCCATACACTGCAATTCTATCAAGTAGACTTCCATATTTTTCGTTTTAACATAGAGAGGTATTATTGAAAAAAATTAAAAAATCCCAAAATAACCATACAAACCAAACTGATCTGAAGCCTTCCAAGGAGCTAGTTCACCGGGATTTCTAATGGAAATTAACCGGGGGGAAATAGAAAAATAAGTAGAAAAATCTTTTTTCTTTTTTTCTTTTTAGATAAGCCTAGGTAGGCAAATCTTCTACCCTGAAAAGGAGTTTTCTTTATGATCCTGGAGAAAACATTGAGTGCTTGGTTTGTGTTACAACCTTAGCTAAAGCAACCAATTTGAAATAAAAAGGAAGATAACATGGAGTGCTGTATAAGGCGTGTATCACCAAATAGAGAGCATGGCCACTTTTGAAAAGAAATGGGGAAAAAAAAATTATAAAGGCGCCTTTGATGGCTTTCGCTCGTTTATTAGTTGTAGGATCAATATTTTAAGCAAGAGAAGCACTGAAATGTTGACCAAAAAAAATAGGCAAAGAAGCATTAGAAAGTTGAAAACAAGAGTACAAGGAGAGAAGGGGGTCCTTACAAAAGTAGGCAGAGACAAATAGACAAGATTAGAGTGGAATGTAAGCGAGCTAGGGAACAAGATAAGAATAATTGGACTAGATAATTAGTCCCTTAGGTTTTCAGAATCCTTAGATCACCTTGTACCCCAAATCAACATTTCTAGCTACTCCAAACATGCGGCACGGATGACGAGGACCCCCCCGACAGACATGACGTGCTAGCCTCCCAAGCACCTCTACTTATCATTTCTACAACCCCTAAAAAATTACTAATGAGGTAACAAGCTTGTTATTCCTTATTCACGTCGCTGCTTACATACGTTCTAGTCCTCTAAACTTCGATTGGAGTTTTAGATCTGCCGGTAGAAAGTCCCAAGATTCATCATGAGGGCTATAGCAAATGAGGTAATCCTTTGGAGACGTGGAAGGAGTTAGGAGAAAATAGGCAGTTCGCCTTGAAGCTGTCGAGAAAATCGAGCTAATATATGTAAGGCAAGAGCATGAAGCCTGATTTTTGGTGGCACACCCCACCTTACACAAGAACCACCCGACGAATGGGGGATGGGGAAAACTACAAGCCAAAACCATGTTCACCGTTGGTTTTATAACATTTTAGATTATAGATGCTGGCCCCCAATATTTATAAAATTTTTACTTTTGACCCCTCTAATATTTATGAAATTTTATTTTAACCCCCTCACCAAAATTCCAAGTCCGCCATTGCTCAAACCTTTACTCCTTTTCAATCGAATAATCTTACACATGGTACCAGCAAGTTAAATACTCTGTTACTCGTTATTCAAGTCACCGGTTACAAACATTCTACTCCTCTAAGCTTATATTGGTTTTTTTAGAACTGCAGGTAGCTAACAAGTTGATAGACTCATCATAAGTGCAACAAGGAATAAACTAATTTAAAGCTAGAAACCATGATTTTCATAAACTCTACTTAACCCAACTAGGTTTTAGCCCTATAGTCAAGCCGCTTTACAAACGTGTCACCTTCTCATTCATCGCCTCTCATAACTCCAACACCAATCAAAAGCTACTAAATATGCTCTCTGACAGGGTCCTCTATTATGTTATAAAATAATATAATTATGCTTTGGCCTAACTTTGACAGTGTTTTCCAGAGATTTGTCTCCTCCTAGTGAACACAATGCCCATGTTGAGGCAATATATTACTACTAATGTTGCATTGATGAGTTCATATTTTATTCATGAAATAGGTGGTTTAAGGGGAACATTTAGGCTGAATCATGCTGTCCTAAGAAAAACTTAAACATTTTCCCCACCTTTGGTAAGCAAGAAAAGTTTCATCATATCACCCATTTTTTGTATGGATCTCTCTAGAATGGGTATCGGATATTGTATTCATATAGATCTCTTGGGTGGAATCAAACATAAAGCCATACATTAAAAGCAGTACTGGATTGCTAGAGAAGAATTAACAGCCATTGCATCATGGGTGTCTAATCATGTTGTATGAGGACGAAACAATAGCCGCAACCACATTATAAATACTTGAAGTGTTTAATAATTCTGTTAGAGTACCAACGGTGTCAAAAGCTTAAGTTATGAGATAAAATGGTTAAACAATGCATATAAGACTTTCTAACACCCTTTCTTACATGCAATCCCATCTTGCATGTAGAGATGCAACATATAAATATAGAGAGAAACGAGAATGCCATGGAAAATAAATGCATACAAAAATATTTGAACCCAAAACTTCCCCCAACCTAGTGCTGATACCATATTAAAACACCACTAGTCTTGAAAACATATGCCGTTAGCAATAGATTTTAACAAAGATTTGGCTTTTTGAAAGGATACGATTAGATGGTATGATTCTTGTCAACTGTGTAGTAGTGAAGCAATTATACTGATAAATAACAATAATATGTCTAAAATAAGTTGAGCAAATATAAAGTAGTACATGCTTATCAAGCACAAGGTGTCAATTAAATCTTGTCTGCAAATACTAGTATGAATAGCCTATATTTGAGTTAAATACATGGAAGTGCTTCATGCTCATGAAGATCATTTCTGCATCACAAAATTTACATGGATAGACTCAAAATAAGGTTAAAAGTTCTGTCATAATTTCTAAAGGCTGCAGATGAGTTCTCATTACGAGTACTCAATAACAGAAGCAAATTGGCAAATAGTCTCCGCAATAATAGCTTACATATTGGCTCCAAAGGCATTGAATAAGAACACAAAGGAGATTATTTCTTTTGTTTTATGCTATGTTTGGATCTTAAATTTGTCAAAGGAAAAAGAAATGAAATTAATTATGCACATTCATTTTTTAATGGGTAACCAAACAAAAAAAATAGATTCTTTTTTGACAAATATGGGTTCATTTTCTTTTCAGTTTCCTAACCCAACAAAATAAAAAAAAGAGTTAGCATCTTTTACTTTATTTTTTTTATCTGTATTTTCTATTTCTTTTTTTAACTTTCCTCCACAAATCCAAAATCTAAACTTAGTTGAGATCTAGGGCTTGCTTTTGGCTTAAAAACTTATATCTAAACAGGCATGGAAACACCCAATCCCATAATTAAAAAAATCATAAAAAAAGGAGGGTGGTAAAGCAGCATAAATGTTATAGGTTTAAACTTAAAAGTAGAAAAAAATAAAATAATCACCATTTTTGTCAAAAAGTAATGGATATGTTAATGTCACTTTCCCTTCTTTCTCAGACCAACTAATCAAGCTTGTGTTTTATGCAGCCTCATGAATCTATAGATTCTTAATATATAATATATGCTGATAGATATACTATGGAGAAATCTGTAGATGCTCATCATTATTCTTTGAAGTTTCTCTTCCCACTTTGTTAGCAAGTATACATTAGGCGAAGTCAGTATACATATATATATATGTTTATCTTCATCATTAGAGTTTCTATATACGAGATGTTTTTGAAGATTCAAGATTTCAGCCTTTGAATTCTTCTCAAGTTCTGATATTGTTTATCTTACCCTCTGTATCCCTAGAACAATACAAGTTTATGAACAACTACGAAAAATAAACAAATAAATAAATGTGTTCCTAATGTCAAATCTGGATCAAATGCTTGACAAAAATGCAGAGTTGAACTCCTCTTACGTATCAAAGTAATAATTCATCTTCCTTTTATGTTCCAAATGAGATATAAAATAATGGCTCTGAATACAGATATTCAAATCTTGCCAAACTTGCCTTCAAAAGCTATGAATGAGACACAGAACCCAAATTTTCCTGGATTCAAAAGGGAGCTAGACGATAACGTTTGAAAACAATTGACAAAGGTTTCAGCTCTATCCATTGATGACTAACTAAACCACTGAAAATACAATAATTAACTTTAGTTGATGATGCACAAACAAGGACTCCAAAAAGAGTTTCATTCACAGTCCACAATATGCATGTACGGATTTCTCTTTCAAGCTGGTCTTAGTGAAATATAATTACTGTATAAACATATTTTGTACAACTAAATTAGGTGTAATATGGATAGAACCTAATTGGAAAAAAAACAATATCGTGATTTTAGGTACTATTTCTGTTATAATTTTCACATTTTATGCATTTGATAGGTTATAAAGCTTAAATCTGAGTAACAATAATTGATATTACCATACTACTGAATATTTGTCCCAACTAATTTGTTTACTTGTTTTCCTTCTAACTTTCTGGCTCTGAATATGATTGCTTTGAAGCTATGGCTTTTGGTAAATGATTGCAGGGATAAAAACATATAAAAGAAAGAAAAGAGAAACTCTTTGCCAACCCCAATAATTGGGATGTACAGTAATTAAATATATGAGATGAAAATTCAACATTAAATTAATGAAAATACATTTTGAATGAAATATTTTTCAAAAAAAGCTGCTGAATTGAAATGGGGGGTGCTCATCAAGTGCTCAAAAAACAAAAGCAAATGGGGTAATGATTTCAACAATAGTAGTTTGTTTGGCACAAAAAGTATCATGCTTACAAAAATATATATATATTAGAGAAGAGCATCATTTAGGGTTGTCCTAGTGCTGGGATCTTAGACTCCAAAGGCAATCTAGCTGATAGGTTTAGACTTTTTTTAGTGTTTCCCCCATTCAAACTGTCATCTTCATGTCCACTTCCCCTTTCTTCCTGAGCCTCTTTCCCACACAGGACCAAGCCCCCGCAGGCCCCTACATATCCAATACCAACAGAAGGCACTGTAAATTCATAATGCTTCAGTGACCAGAAGATGCAGAGAAGTTCCAAGCTTCCTTGGTTATACACTGGCATGGGTAGCAAACTTTATTCAAGTTGATAGAAAAGGGCATGCCATGGCAGGGAAACTGACCACCGTTCAAGTTTAGATTCAAATGATTGTCTTTTCCATTTAAGACCAGCACAAAGGTGATATTCATGAGGCTGTAAGGTTACTCCGTTAAAATTTGATCATAGGTTTGAAACATGAAAATAGTATATCCGCGTACGAGAGTAAAATTGTGTACATCTGACTCTTACCCAGACCCTAGACTGACGATAACCTCATGGGCTACCTTTACATATATGTGTGTGTGTGTGTAGATATTCATAATTCCATGTACAAAATGCATCATGTTATTGGTATTAAGCATTGTTCCCTTCTTTTTGAAATTACACATTTAGCAATATCAGATTCTGATTTCACCAAGTTGAGTGACCCAAAATTTTGTCATGTCAGTATAAGAAGAAAACATTGGGGCATACTATCCTACAAGTCACAAGTACTTGGTCAGTCTGGAATTTCCACGTAATTATTCTCAAAAAGCTTTGCCCATTGTCCAAAGAAATTAAAATAAGAGACCCAGTGAAATGAGAAAACCAACATGGTCTCTCTCCTAGCTCTTTCCTTCTCTTTTGCTAAAGAACTTTCAAATTAATTCAATACAACTCATCAGAGAGAAGCCAAAACCAAAAGACATACCCTTCTGAGGATGAACTGTCTGGCAGAGTGTACCCCCAGATCTGATTGCATGTTTATTTGGCACACTTGGCTCAAAATGCATTACACCTGGTAGGGGCCGCCCTATCTCAATGGCTTCCCAATTAACCATTACCCACTCTTCAAAATCTGTGGCTAAAATATACAAGCAACATGTTATGAGTCATCAGCAGAAGGGAAATAAGAAAGGGACAGTTCTGCAATCACTGGTCAAGAAATTGTGGCTATGGTCGATTTTAAAGTAGCTTTGCTCAAAATAGCAAACACAAACAGGTAGAAAGACAAAAAATGGAAAGGTGGTTGCAAGCAACTCAGTAGGGGCCGCCCCGTCAACTACTCTCAGTGAAGAAAGACTACTAATGCATGCACACAAATATAAAATTTCACCTTGGGGGGGGGTGGGGTGTGGTGGTGGTGTTGGGGGGGTTGTGAATAAAGTCGTGATCACCAACTACGAGGAAACTGTAGCAAATCCTAGTACACAGATTTCTCCTAAAAAGGCTAAAGATGCCAATAGGTGGAATGAGAAAAACCAGAAACGCGGTTGGAACAGTGTGAAAAGTACCGAGGATAAGTGGAAACTGTGGAATCTCTCTTTTTCTATGACTTCTATTGGAATACAAAAGGGACAGCTAAATTTATTCCCAAAAAAATACCCAAGACAATAAACAGTCTTCACACTAGTTTCACCACTGATATCTGTTTGACTGTGGTGCTCACAATCTTCCCTTTAAATTCTCCTTGCATCCTTCATTTCCTTGGGATCTTCTAAACCTCTCCTCTTACTTCGATTCACATAGAAATAAGCTCTCTCTGTCTCTCTCTCTCTCTCTCTCCATTTTATCTAGCAAAATGGTATCACCAACTTACTGCATGCTCAGGAAAAACAACTTTACAGTCCTCAGGTTTCTCACAGCCATGTTCTTGAGCTGTGTTATTAACAGAAACCACCTTTGTTCTAACCAGCCTTTTGTCTCCTCAACAGCTTCTTCTCATTCAGGGCCCTCAATTTTCCCTTCATCACTGAAAACAATAAGGCTTGATGGATATATAAGCTCCGAAAACATTGACCATGCAGCCAAGGACTTTGGCCATATATACCATCACCTACCATCAGCAGTTCTATATCCTAAATCAGTTTCTGATATTTCCTCTACAATCAAACATATTTTCAAAATGGGCACCACGTCAGAGCTCAGAGTCGCGGCTAGGGGCCATGGTCATTCCCTCCAAGGTCAAGCACAAGCCCATCAAGGGGTGGTCATCAACATGGAATCACTTCAGCAAGCTGAAATGCATTTCCACACGGGGGAGCTCCCTTATGTGGATGTTTCTGCTGGAGAGTTATGGATAAATATCCTACACCAGAGTCTTAAACATGGGCTTACACCAAAATCTTGGACAGACTACCTTCATCTCACTGTCGGGGGAACTTTATCGAACGCTGGAATCAGCGGACAGGCATTCCGGCATGGGCCCCAGATAAATAATGTCTATCAGCTTGAGGTTGTGACAGGTACGTCTATGCAAATCATTCTTATTACTTTGTGCACACAATTTAGGAAATTCATAACACATCATAACAGTGCATGTAAAGGAGATTCATCACTTCAGAGAAAGGCAAGAATGCAATTCACCCACTTTGATTTTGTGCAAATTGACAATTATACAGCTCAACACCTTGTTTTGCTGTGAACTAAACGATAAAAGTGAATAATGTACAGGATTTTCCTTTCTACAAGAATGCAACAGGGAGACAATTTTGTATATAGTATTTACACTTACGGTGAAAAATGGATCACTGAAACTTCTTTCGAGTGCAGGAAGGGGAGAGGTGATTACCTGTTCAGAGAATCAGAACGCGGACCTCTTCTATGGTGTTCTTGGAGGACTGGGTCAGTTCGGTATCATCACCCGGGCTAGAATTTCTCTGGAACCAGCATCCAGGATGGTAAAACAACATACCTTCTTCCCAACAGTAATATACTGAAAGGTTTTCACTTATCACAAGAAATACCAGTCTCTATGGCTGATCTACCATTTTTGACAGGTAAAATGGATTAGAGTGCTTTACTCAGATTTTTCCATCTTCACAAAGGACGAAGAGCATCTAATATCATCTGAGGATGCTTTTGATTACATAGAAGGATTCGTCATAATAAACAGAACTGGTCTCGTTAACAACTGGAGATCTTCCTTCAATCCCAAAGATCCTCTTCAAGCCAGTCAGTTCAACTCAGACGGAAAAACTCTATTCTGCCTAGAAATAGCCAAATACTTCAACCCAGACGAGACTGATATAGTGAACCAGGTGAAACTTGTTAAACTTCCAATTATACCTCCATATCTTTCTGTTAAATTTGCCTCATCATCGGCCTCTGTTTACTAATGCAGAAAATCGATAGATTGCTGTCACAATTGAGTTACATTCAGTCCACACTCTTCCTTTCCGAAGTCTCCTACATAGAATTCCTGGATAGAGTGCACATATCAGAGTTGAAACTCCGGGAAAAGGGTTTGTGGGAGATCCCTCACCCTTGGCTAAATCTTCTCATTCCAAAGAGCAGAATTCATGATTTTGCTGAAGTAGTATTTGGGAACATTCTTACAGACACTAGCAATGGTCCTATACTGATCTACCCAGTCAACAAATCCAAGTTAGTTCATTAACTTATTAAAATCCCCTCTAATAATTCCAATGTTCAGTGCCCTTAAACTGACTCGCCTCATTTTTATATGGCAGGTGGAGCAACAGAACATCTGTGGTTACCCCAGAGGAAGATGTTTTCTACCAAGTGGCTTTTCTATCCTCCGCAATGCCATCTTCAACAGGAACAGATGGCTTAGTACACATTTTAACCCAAAACAAAAGAATCCTAGATTTCTGCCAAACAGCCCGTCTTGGGGTGAAGCAATATCTTCCCCATTACAGCACTCAGGAGGCGTGGCGAACTCACTTCGGCCCTCAATGGGATGTTTTTGTTAGGAGGAAATCCACTTATGACCCTTTAGCAATCCTAGCTCCTGGCCAGCAAATCTTCCAAAAGGCAATAGCCTTTTCATGACGATGGCCTTTAGAGTAAGCATCACAGATCACAAAGAGCCCTTCAGGCACATAAAGCAAAAGCCATAATGCTTGAAAACTGTTCATACTTCGGCTCTCGCAAAAAAATAAAAAAGGTACATATTGAAAATATAAAGTTTGTGCTTTCGTGGGTTTCATCAGAATAGCAAGTAATAGGACTGTTTGTTATTTGACATTTTGCTTGAATTCAGATAAATTCCGGTCATCTTATCATAATACAAAGTTGTACAAAAAGACTGCAATAGCAAGGCCTTGAAACAGGTCTTAATAATGCAATGCCGCACCCAAATAGCTACATTCCATGCACAAGGAGAGATACCATCCCTTCCATTAAGATACCAATTAACAGAAAGAGGAAATTCTTCAAATTGAAATAAATCCGAACCACACATTATTAACATAAACTCAGAATCTAAGAAACCAGCTCATACTAGAAGAGTGATTCACAAGAACTCCATATGTGGTATTAACAACAAAATTAGTCTTACTTTGTAGCTTCAGTCCATCCAACTATCCAAGACCTGGTTTGCACATTTCTTCCTGTGGATCCTCATAGTATCGAGCATCACGAAGAGAAGCTTCAAAATCATTGCAACAGGAAGAAAACTATTTATGTCATCTGTTGCTCCAAATCCTACGGCCCGTATAACATCATAAGGTGATATGGAAGCCTCCAAGTTTACCTCCCAAGAAGCATCCACATCTGCCTGAACTGCACCCTATGAGACATTTCCCCCACCTTTGAAATCACCAATGTTAATTTGTACAATGTCTTCTAGAGCCACCAGGTGTTCGTTGGGGTCATCCTTTAGATTGGCCTCAATTTGAGTAGATTCAACTACTTCATGTCTCATGCTGGTCTCGTTCTTATCTGTACACTCAAAGTTCAAACAATTTCAATGTGAGGAAGAAATTCCAGCATGAGAGAACATTGACATACTGTCTTCTACAACAACATACAAATGACCCTCCATTGGATCTAATAAGAATCTGAATTATTAACAATTTGGACAGAGACGTGGCTTGAACCCTGGCTTCATGATTGAATTTACACATTTATCCGAGTGTGGTTAGTTCACTATGACAATGGAGTGATGAAGGAAAGCTGCAGGCGACATAGCTTGTGGAATTTCACAAAAATTTTGAAACTGCAGAGAACTAGGTGCGTGACATCTTCATGAGATAAGAACATCAATAGGATTAATTATATGTACTTGAAACATTATTAATTATATGTACTTGAAACATTAACCAACTCGTGATATCTGTCTATTAGTGAATTGAAAAGGAAGTAACATATTCACAGAGGTATGCAACATCTAAACGAGTCCCACTGATACAGACAAGCTCACTCTGGAAATAGTCTGTTAACCATTTTTTGTAGGGTTTCAATTTGTATATTAGTGATCGATGCATAAATTCTTATGAATTTATTATCCTTCCACCATTGAGCCAGCAAACTAGCTGATCAAAAAATAAAGTTGGAAAGTAGGAAACTCTTGTTTTCTTTCTTACTTCTGTTGAAGAGATTTCCAGAAAAAAAAATCACATGAGAACACCCCAAAATATAAGAAATTGACTTCTGGATTATCTCACACTTTGGCAGCTTGAACAACTATCACTTACCCAATGGTACTAAAACGCCCCAGTAAAATTTGGTCCCTCTTTTTGTTGAAAAAGATCCCATCTTTGAGAATGTTGGTGGTCGTTGGTTTTCCAAGAGAGAGAGGAACATCATTTCATTTGTATGTTAAATTTAAATAGTAATACTTAATAAACATGAGAGCTGTGGCTGATACGTTTCCAATTATATGCCGAAGGTACTCATGCATCAGGTTGGTGACTTTGGTCTGAATCTTGAAGGCAAACAAAGCAGAGATCCCTCTTTTCTTGTAATGAAGCATAGTCTTTCTTCAAGACCTTGACATATCTACGGTAGCTATGCTAATATAAAGAAGAGCTGTTTGCAGGTGGGTTGCCACACATAAATCATCAGTTAAGACTAAGCAATAACACGACAGATGTACAACAGAATTTGCCCGGCAGGGATAAGCCTGTGAAGAAGCAAGCTGATGTAGGAGAAAGTAACCAGAATCACAAAAAGAGAATAGGTAGAAGAGAAAAGAAGGAAAGAACCACAATGGGTAGAAAAAACGAAGAAAAGAACTGGAGAGAAACCCACAGGGAGAGAAAATCCAATATTCAATCAATTCAATAATCATCAAAACTAAATTAATTGTTACATATCATGGCACTAGGGATAACCATGCTCACGGCACTCCCGAACAAAATTTAAACCTACATGCATTCAATATTAGATCCCATTAAGTTCAAAATAATGGATTCTAATTAGCATAAATCCCATTAGAAATAAATTCTTAGGCCAAGTTAAAGAAAAGAGAAACAAGGGAGACTTTGAATAGGAACTTAATAAGAGAAATAAACTATCCCAAATTTGAACAGGAACTTCCCAAAAGAAATAAAAATGAATAGAGCAAAGGACACTAAGAATATTGTTTAATAGTAACATACTTTTTCAGTGTAATTCTAAAATTCCAAAACAAACAATTGGGAAAGGATTCAACTCTATAGTCATAACTTAGATTAAATGGTAATGAGGTCACAGTATCCAACCAAGCAGCCAACAATTTAACTAACAAATGTTATCAACTTTAGCAAGTTAAAGATTATAAGAAGCTAAATGCAATATTTATTTTCTGTTATTTTCCCCCACTATTCTTTTATTTTCTCTTCTCTTTGTAACTTATTATGGCCATGACATCCACGACAAAATCTTTTACTACACCAATATGACAATTCATGTGTTGATCCCTAGCTTGAAGACAAACAACAGCCAATTAACTTCAAAAACCAAAAGGGGGCCAGATTGAAAAAGGAATGCTACTAAATAAAAAGTAGCTCAAATCATGACAATAAAAATCCTATCTTTTACCATAAGCAACAACCAGAAAAATAATAAAATAAATAAATAAAATTAACACCTATTTTACATGGTCTTGTACTTCAGCTATTTTTTTCTCGTTAACGGTAGCCAGTTTCAACTGTCAAAATGCCCTATATAATTTTACTTTCACCGAACCCAAAAATCATTCATATTGTCAACTTAAACTAAAGAACCAAACTTGACCCTTCGTTTTTCTCTCTTTTTATTTTTTCAATTCATCCATGTGAATACACCTAGGGATTTTTGAATGCATATGTGTATGTATGTGTGTACGTATGTACTTATTCATACCTATCTATGTACGTATATACGTAGGTAAGTACGTATGTAGTATGCCCAAAACATCCAATTTGCAAGAATATATATAATCAATAAAAATACACCAGCAAGCCGCATTTAAGACTGCTGGCCTGAGAGAAGGCGGCCTCTCTCGGGAAACATGGCCCAATTTCTCTTCTTTCTTTTTGCAAATAACAGGTTACATTTTGAATTCCGAACAAATTATTTAAGCAAGAGACATATTTGAACCTTTCACAGGCTTGCACTTTACTGCTGTGGAATCACATTATCCACAATGACGACACCTTGAGCAAATCCCTAACACTCTAATTTTAAGCTTCAAAAGGACCCATCACCAGTGCCTAGTGCTGGTGAATATCCCATAAACCATTTCTCTTTTCTCTCCGGACTCGTCATGCTCCATCTGTTCTTCCCTGCACTGTATACTTAATGTATACTAAAAAATGATGTATCCCCCATGAAGAAAGAGAAAAACAAAGTATATTAGTATCTCTTGTAATGGATGGTAACTTTTTTTAATGGATTTCAATTTTTTAGTTCTTTTATCGTTTCCACTTTTTAAACTAATTTAGTCTTCTGTTCAGGCCTTTACTTCTTAGAGACGCACACATACATGCATTCAATATTTTTCATTATTAATTTTTAGTTGTTTGTAAGTGCTTAAACACCATTTTTGTTGGATAAGGGAACTACAGATTTGTGTATATTCATTGACTGCTGTTCTATTTATACATAACTATGAACTGCTATTTAACATAACAAATCCAACCGAAGAAAATATCCCTAGAAGAACCCATTAGACAAACACAGACACACACACACACACAAACACACACAGAGGAGATACTTATACATACCAATCAGGAATAATCAATTCTGGGAAATGACTTGCATCTTGGAGCAACCCGATTCTCTGCTTTGGTAGGTAATCTGAACACAAACCCAATTCAATTAGGGACCCAATTCTTTGCTTTGGGAAATGTCTTTATATAGCAATTAGGGACAACAGATTCTGAGAAATGACTTACATCTTGGAGCAACCCAATTCTCTACTCAGATTTTACCTTTCTGAGCTAATCTGAGTCCAAACCTAATTACTTACATCTTTTCCTCTGTTAAGAAAAACTCATTCAATTAGAGCACAAACCAATTCTGAACTAACATGAGCACAAACCCACCTCAAAAAACCAATACGCAAAAAAAAAAAAGAAAGAATCAGTTGAAGATAATGATTCCAATCAGATAAAATCTTTTCACGAAGGTAAAATCAAGGGAAAAGAATGAGGAAAATTGACTTGCATCTTGGAGAAAGGATCGGTATTTGGGGAAACCAAAAAGCAGTAGAATCCTCTGCTTTGCACTCTCTTCTTTTCTTGATTCCTTTTTGTCTCAGCAACATCTACGCATGCTATGTTGTGGGTATGTTTTCACTTTAAGTGTAAGAAGAGATGGAGAGAACAATGATGGTGTGATACCCAAAGACGGAGAAAAGGAAAGGTTCCTCTATCCCTCCTAAACCCTAACATAGCTCCGAAACCCTAACGTAGCTATTTCTAAGCACAGAGAAATGAAAGCCATAGAAGTCGATCTCTAGTTCGGCAGCGTTGTGGTTGATGGCGCAGCAAATCTAAGAGGAGTAGAAAGTGGACAATCCTAATAAAATATTAACTCTAAGAAATCTAAGACTCTTGATCTCTTTATTCCGCATCACAAGCTTAACCCACACCCCACTCCACCCAAAAAGTTTTAAAAAGAAAAATTAGCCCCTATAGCACTAGTACTTCCCAGGCTTTCTTTTGCATCCAATCCCACTCCATGATCAGAGTCAGTGGAACATGTCATTGGCAAGTTATGCATTGTATCAAAGGTTTAGTGCCCATTAAATCTAACCTCCAATCACATAAGTACAAACTTCCATCCAGTGTTACATCTGACTTGAGATGCCATCTGTAGCAATTTATAGATTGCTTTTATTAACACTCAGTTGGCCATAGCTACGGTATAACAATCAAATCCAAAAAGGCACTTCAAGAGACGGGTTCTCCTGTTGGGAGCATATCACAAGTCCTTGATGGACAATAATCATCAATCACGTGGCATTTTATTAACTACTCTTATAATTAGGTAAGTTTTGTAAGCTTTGGCGTTACAAAGTCTTTCTTTGTCAAACGTCTTTTTTGCTATTTATCATTTGAATAAGCTTTTTCACCTTTATGCAGTTTTGTATCTTCACATATCTCATAGACAATGAGACTTAGTAAAGGTGCAACCAAAGGACAAACAAAAATTTCATCGTGTACCAGAAATAAAAAAATAAAAAAATAGATCACCTGTAAGAGCTAAAACCAATAAATGGAAGTATAGAAAATCAATAAAATCCAAGCAGTACCAAGAATTCCAACCAACCCATACTCCATGATTGATCATAAGCTTCACAAAACTGTGACAGCACAATTGTCCTTGTAAATTTTTGTCCTGGAAGGTAGAGACCTCCACCAACACTTCTAAGAAACCTAATGAAACCATAATTGCTATAAGATTTTTGTGCACAATATTTAATTTCAAAATGAGAAAAAAAAAAACGCGAAATAACAATTGCAACTAAAACCATACAAGCAAAAGGCATAGCCTAAATGGTAATAGTTTAGGAAGAACAGTGTCCTGTTACAGCGCTAATTACAAGAAGTAATGGGCAGTGAGAAGCATTAAGCCTTGAATATTAAAATCATTACTCATTCTTCTTTTCTCCTGCCCTCCAATGAATTAAGCAGATTGAAATCTTCAAATATTCAATTCAAAATGAAATGGTGCCTGAGTATAAGGTATGCAGTACATCCCTCACCCCCAAACCCAAAACACACACACACACACACACACAACAAAAAAAAAAACAAAACAAAACAAAACAAAAAAGGAACGAAGAAGCAAGTATCAAAGAGACAATGCACATATGTCACAGTTGCAATGCATTGCCCAACTCATTGCAAATATCAGATATTTATGTACAGGGCTGGTACCCCCTTGGTACCTCTTTTAATATATTTTTATCTTTATTTATCAAAAAAAAAAAAAATTAACACTCAATATGCCACCGTCTAGCTTCATTCAATGGACAAGGAAACTGGGGGCCAGTTTCCCATTCGATACAAAGACCAGAATGCTATCTCTGACTTGATTCAAACTCGGAGTCAGCCTTGTGGTTGTATTCATTGATTAGTGGCTAAGGTTTTGACCTTGAGGTTGTGAGTGGTGATTAGTAATGTTATCTCTTATTCCTAGAATGCTTTTGAAGGAGCGCAGCAAATTCTAGATGCAATCCTCGTGGTAAATGAAGTTGTTGGCACTCCTAGTGTGATTTGCAAATTGGGTATTGAGAAGTGTATGATCATTTGAATTGGGATTTCCTTCTTTGTATATTGGAACGAATGATCTTTGGGGACTGGTAGTGAAGTGGATCTGGTTTTGCATATGTCCTATTAAGTTGTCAGTTTTAGGACTCTGCGGGTTTCTTTTCTAGCTCAAGAGGGTTATTGCGAGGTGATCCACTGCCTCCTTTTTGTTCATCATTGTGATGGAGGCACTGAGTCATATGATTGGTAGAGTAGTCTAAGGAGGTAGGACTAGATGGTTTGAGGATTGCAGTATTGTGGGAGAGTTTGTGTTAGTTTCTCGTCTTCTTTTTGCAGATGAGGAGTAATTGAGGCATCTTGTGTGCATTACTCATTTGTTTCAAGGCACTTTCTGGTTTATGAGTGAATGTAAGGAGGAGCGAGCTCATCCCTATAGGGGAGGCAAGGAATGGTCGAAACTTGGCTGCATATATGGGATTCAAAGTCAGATCTCTCTTGATGGTTTATTCAGGACTTCCGAGTTGGGTCTTCTATTAAAGCCACCTAAGTTCGGAATGGAATTATTAAACATTTTGATTGGGGAATCTATGGGCTCTCCTTTGAAGGAGGGTGGTTTGAGCATCAGGCAATTTACACCATTTAATCAAGCACTGTTGGGCAAGTGTTGTGGAGATTTTCCATGGTAAGGTAGTTTATGGAGAGAACAGTTGAATGGTATTATTAAACATTTTGATTAGGATTCTATGGGCTCTCCTTTGAAGGAGGGCGGTTTAGGCATCAGGCAATTAAGAATGTTTAATCAAGCGGTTGTGGAGATTATCCATGGTGAGGATGGTATATGGAGAAGAGTTGTGATATAGAAATATGGCTACGAGGCTGGTGGTTAGACCCCCAAACAGGTTAGGGAATCTTATGGGGTAGATTTATGGAAGGGGATTAGGAGAGGATGGCAGGAGTTCTTCAAGTTTGTTAAGTTCACGATTGGCAATAGGAGGACAAGTAGATTCTAGAAGGATGTGTGGTATAGAGACACCTCTTTCAGAGGTATTTCTGGATTTTCATTATATTACAGTGAATAAAAATGCTATGGTAACAGATTATTTATAGAAGCAGGAATTGCTTAGGAGCCTCTACTCATTCAGACGGAATTGGAGGTGGCTGATAAGTTTTTTGATGGTTTGAAGAAGTAGAGATTACCCGAAGGGAAGGGATAGGATGCTCTAGAAAGAACAATTTCCTGTTAAATCCTTCCATGACACCCTTAGAGGTGGTATGAGCAGTCATTTCTCATGAAATAGTAGTTGGAAAGTTAGGGTATCCACTAAGGCGTTATCTCCATATAGATGTAGCCCTGGATTCTATCTTACTAATGATAATTTGGGAAAGAGGGGTAAGATACTCTCCAATTGGTGTTGCACGTGCCGTACGATAAGGAATCGTTTAAGCACCTTCTTTTGCATAGCAATGTAAAGAGGGAGCTATGGAATTTACTCCTCATTTTTGGCATTTACTGAGTCAGATTGATGACAATTCCTCTTTTATATAAATCTTGAGTAGGACGATGCCATTTGAAGAGAGGTTTAGGGGCTTGGAAAAATTAGGGTTACATAATACAGGGTTCATATGTAAATCAGGTTTTTGCAGCCAAAATCTTGGGAAAATATGTAAAATTTTAGGGTCTATATGTGGTAACAAAAGGGTAAAGCTTTGGGAATGCAAAGGGAGGGTTTAGGGGCTGTTTAGTGGTTGTTTCAAAGGGCTGTGAATATTACCCAAGAACAAGAACTGCACTAGTTTTGTAATTTTAAGGTGGTGGGTTGTAGGTTCAAGGAAAAATAAGGGTTGGCCTTATAATATGGAATGTTTGGAGGTTAATGGAGGTTTGAATATATCCAAATATAGAGTTTAATGGGCTAAAGGAGCAAAAATTAAAGAAAAGAAGAAGGAAGACACAGAAAATCGTAGGGATCACTCCTAACACTGGGCATCATACCTACATTCTCGTAGGCATCACTCCTAGGGTTAGAATTGCATCACACATTTCACAAGAAAGCTTCAAAGCTCTGACAATTCTCTAAAAACTTAACTCTATTGTATTAGAAGCATTACATGGTTTTATATAGACTTCAGAGAATTCCTACTCCTAATAGGATTTGACTTCCTATTTGAAAATTAGAACTTTTGGCTTCCAACACCTATTTAAAACAAAATAAGACATATAACTAACAACTTGATTGCAAAACCTGAACTAGATGACTACCCATGGGTGACCCTACAGCCTATGTCCAAAAACTTTAAATTTACCAACATACCCCTGACCTGCATAACTCAAAGAAAAATACTAAAAACTAACCAACATCATATTTAACGTAAACAAGACTCTACTAGGACTAATAACTTGACTAAGCATGGTTCCTATAGGCCCCGCCTTGGAATCATGTTGATTTCCAAATGTATAAAGGTGTATGGGGTTGCAAGTTGCTAAGGAGTTGCAAAACAAGTCAGATGATACAGAAGAAATTGTGGAGAGGACTGGGTGAAGAATGAAGCAGCCCAAGCCAGCAAGAGAGAAAAGCGGTGGGAGTAATAGTTTATGATAGCCTATGAGTATATAATGAGTATGCCTCATAAGTGATCCAAGGATCTCTCATTTAAAGATGAGTGATAATGCATATCCGTAAGAGACCTTTCCCTAATAGGCAAGGGAATCAGAGCCCTAGATGGAGAAGGTTCCTATAGGCCCCACCTTGGAATCATGTCAATTTCCAAATATACAAAAGTGTATGGGGTTGCAATTTACTAAGGAACTGCAAAACACGTCAGATGATACGGAAGAGATTGTGGAGAGGACTGGATGAAGAATGAAGCAGCCCAAGCCAACAAGAGAGAAAGGTGGTAGGAGCAATAGCTTATGATAGCAAGTATGAGTATATGACAAGTATGTGATAATGCCTATCTGTAAGAGACCTTTCCCTAATAGGCCAGGGAATCAAAGCCCTAGATGGAGAAGTCTTCCTCCCTTAACTGGACTAGCTTGAAGGCACAATGCCAAAATGGACTAGCCTAGGTTTAGGGAGACTTTAAGGAGACAATTAAGTTAACATGTAAGGCTCATGCCAAAGTGGCGTACGCATGGACACATGTATCTACACCAAACATTGTTGTTTCTTCAAAATTGCTTTTCCTTGAGCTTCTTATAGCTTGCATCAAGTAAATTAAGAGGCCAAAAAACATACTTCTTTTGGAAGTCACAACCTTGATACAATAACTAGTATGGGACTGTCATGCAAGAAGAGTTGTGTGCTTTGAAATTTTATCTATAAGGAATGAGAAGAAGGTTCTTTGCTTCACCTAATATTGCCTTGAACTTGAGAATAATCTAAAGTGTTTTTTGTCTCACCTTTTTCTCAATTTAGAAATTAGCTTCCCAAGAACTATTGACTCACTCAAGAAAGACTAGGGAAAGCATAGACACAAGAAGACCAAAAGCAAGAGAAAGTCATACAAGATACTTAGATACTAAAGGCTTTAGCCATTTAAAAAGACAAAATTCCTCTTAGGTTCGTCTCTTCCCATGAAGACCATAAAGTCGTATAAATAAAAATTTCTCCTATAAATGGCTCCTCACCTTCGAGCCAAGCATTCTCAACTTTTAACACAGCATCCAAATTTCCTAAGGAAGGAGAACCAAAGGAGATGAAGAAAATGCAGTAAACAAATATGTAAAAATTTGGGGATTGCTCAGCATATCATGCAGCCACTACCCAGTAATTGGGCCACTTCAAGAAGAGTGTCTATCATTGGAGAAAATATTCAATACAACAGTAATACCACATCATTTTTGCTAATGTAGTACCGCAGAAATAGATCCACATGTACATGTGCTAAGATGTCACATTAGTTAGTGGGGTGGTGTTGACATTGGCGGATGGACGGGGGAGGCGCCAACCCCCCCCCCCCCCCCAAAAAAAAAAATTCAAAATCCTTTATCCCTCCTATAGATTTTTGGATATTTATAACAAAATATAGTGTATTGGCCCCCCAAAAAATTCAACAAATTTTACCTTGCTCCATTAAAAACTTTACCTTGACCCCTTTCAACACAAATCCTAGGTCCGCCACTAACTGTTGATAAACTATTTCAACTAACTCCTTAATCTTAGGTGATTAGAATAAAAATCCTATTTTGGTGTGATTTTATTGGTTGGTTATACCACGTCAACATGATCACGTGGTATAACCGTTACTGAATATTTTCTCCATCATTGCCAATTTAACCATGAAACAGACTACCTCAGTTGGAAAACAATTTTAAAATGACCTACCAAGGAATCAACCCATTTGAAGCAAGCTAAGCAACCCAATTCCCCCTACCCCACCACAAAACAAAAAAAAAAAAGTCAAAATAAGAAGTCCAAATCAAGCCAATTAAATTATGTCTCCACTATCCCATTTCTCTTCAATAGACCATAGATCCAATAATCAAAGCTCTGGAAACAGAAAATTTTTCATATTACTTCCTCGGTGCAATTATACATCTAATAAACTGCCATTATCAATCTACACTCTTAACTGCCATCAACATCAGTAAAACCAAAAGCTCATAGGTCAATTTGGCATCGTCACCACATAAATTACAAAAGTAATCATAAAACCCTAATACTGATGCGAAAGATCATTACATCCATCAATTTTCACTATACAGCCTTAAAATAAAATAAAAAAAGAATTCAAGAATAGTAAAGATCCTGGAGTGAATAATACGAGAATCGCCAACATAGAGTATCATACCCATCAAACAAAATATAAGAATAAAACTAGAAAATTTTCTAAACGTTAAAAAGGTTTGGTTCATGAAGATTTTCAAGAAATTTAATAAATGTAGCCAAAGTTTTAAAACTGTATCCACAGCACACGAGGCAATAAGCCATTTTCATAAACAGTTATCTCTGAAAATGTCATTGAAAGCATCAAAGGTATTAGGGTTTTTTTGTTTGAGGAATTTCACAGTTACCTGAGAGAAGGTGATGCAAATGTTGGGAGTGTTGACGTTGTTGGGTGTTCTTCGCCAACCTGTACGCGGGGTACCAGGTAATAGCCATGACTCATCAAAGTTGGAGGCCTATAAGATTTGTGTTTGACTCGTGTTTATCGATTCGACAACGCTGGTAAGGAATCGTTGGGGAATCGTTGGGCCTGCCCAGGCCCGAAACTACAAAAAATGTTTAGACGAAAAGTAAGCATTCGTCTCATAACCTACAAACCCCCGAATAAGAGCCTGTTTCGAACTTGGGAGAGGAGAGACAAGGGATGAAGAACACTCTACTTTTTAATTTTTTAATTTTTTAAAAAAAATTATACAAGAAAAAAATATATTTTTCTTTTCTTTTTTTTCCTTCTCTCCCCTCCCAAGTTCCAAACATACTATAAAGTTTAAATTTGAAAAAATTTGGTGAAGTTTCTTGTACGAACACAAGAAAATGTTTTGTTACCTAGCTTGAGGAGACCCTAGTGTTTCTCGCCTAACTTTATGGTACGTTTTCTTTTAAAAGTAATTATATTTTACCTACTTGTAATTTGAGCAAAAATAAATTTTGTGAAATAATAAAAATATTTTTATGAAAGACAATTTTTTATTTTGACATAAAAGAGTAAAATTATTTTTTTAATATTCTATTTTAGAGAGATAAAATTATAAAAATACCTTTATGACATGATTACCGTTAATTCAACGGCTTTTATTCATTTTACAATTAAATTTAAACCATAAGAGGTTATGTGTTCACTTTTAAATCACAAGGAGTTATGTAATTTTTGCTTAAACCATAATAGTGTAAAAGTGTAATTACCCCTTTCTTTTGTTACCCAACTTGGCAGCAATGGCATTTGTGTAACCGAGTCAAATATGAGCTTAAATATGTATTAGTGTGGCCTATTTATTTTTCTAGACAATCTCAAATGATTTTTTATCGAATCGATCACAATTTGAATTCAAATAGTTTGGTCGTTTATACAATTTTAAAAACGCATATAATTTATCGAGTTGAGCTAAAAAATCAACGAGTTTAAAAAAATATGTCCAAACTTAATTTATTTATATAACTAATCAATCTCAAACAAAGTTTTAGCTAATCAAATATGAGTCCAAACCGAGTTGATCTGTTCGTTTTACACTAGATGGGAAAAGTGACTGATAAGTCATTTCTTAAGATCGTGTGTAGAGCCTCCTTCGAGGTACATGTGTACTTTTTTGTGAGGAAGACAATGAATATGAAAATGATATATTTACCCTAGGAGATAGGAATGCACAAAAAAAATCAAAAAAATTGAGAATCAAACCATTTTGGCCTCTTTAAATCTGTTTGGTTCGGGTATGTGTGGGGTTCAATTCGATTTTGAGTCTAAAAATTGACAAATCAATAAATTCGGTTAAGTTCATGGGTTAGCAATTTTTGAGACCAAACCAACCCAAAACAAAAACCAATCCAGACCCAACTCAAGACTCGATCTTTATACTACAAAATTCAATATACATATTGTATCTATGTCTCTAAATTATTGTTTATTGTGCTTAAATATTATTAATTTATTTTGTATGTTATTATAAAGTTTTTAAAATTTTAATTGAATAAATAATTTTTTATGCAAAATAGGGACCCAACCTGACTTGAATTGACCCAACCTGAGCCAACTTGAATTGTGAAACCGATCTGAACCAACCTGAATCGAATCGGTTTGATTCCATGGTGTGGTCAATTTGATTATGAGTCTAAAAATTTAGAACCAATCAAATCAATCCAACCCATGAGCCCCTGCCAGGAAATTAAGGAAGGGGGAGGCTTGGGATTAAATCCGGAACCATGAGCAGGGGTGGCAAGGTCACGATCTGCTGCTCGAGATAGATGTAATTATTAAACGTAGATATTATGATTAGTATAGTAGTCGGACCATCTTAAAGAAACGAATATTCAATATGATGTATATCTTGTGATATTCAAGAATTATCTCCAAATAAAAAATTTTGATTAGGAAAGTGAATCCAAGTATGATGAATCTGAACCTCCTTTAATTTTATTTTTTTCTTCCATTTTCTTCTTATGGAGAATTTGAATTCATTATTGGTTCAATTTGTTAAATTTTCTTCCAATTTTGGGCAATTAAAAGGTTTTAAATTACAGTTTTTTTTTTTGTCCAATTGTGCTAATTTTATTGTATGCTTTTCAAGTCATAATTGATCAGCAAAAATGTGAAGGAAAAAAGATATGAAAAACATCAATTAACTTCATCTTTACCCATGTGTTTTTCAATTTTGTTTCAATTTCAAATTTTATGTCTAAAATTTTCTCATTAGACAATTTGAGGGGTAGGTTCTTCCAATGCTAACACAAAATGACAAAAATGTACAATATACAAAGGATGATAGTAATGGGTGTGCACCATTTGATGTATTTTTTACATTACTTTCCTTTCTTAATGTATAAGATTACCCACACTTATAGTTAGCTAGTTTTCCTTAATAATGGGTGTGCACCCTTACTTGTTACTAGTAAATGACTGTTACCAATAATCCGTACACAATTTATATGTTTGTTTATGTTTATTTTACTACTCTAACGATTAATAATTTAAGAGAATTATTTATCAATAATTAAGTAATGAAATTATTAACTAAACACCATGGAACCAAGTTATCTTCTCAAAAAAAAAAAAAAAAATCCTATTATGGATCTGCACTCCCTGGTATTGATAACCCTTTTGAATTCTATTAACCAAAGAGATACGACTTTGTACTATAATTTGCTTGGCACCAATCAAGAATCTCTATGAAAAATATAGGGTGCACAAATATGTAAGACGAGGTGGGTTTTATGATAATGTTATATGCAAACGGAGACACGCCCTGGGTTTTTGATCAAAATGTGTAAGACGAGGTGGGTTTTATGATAATGTTATATGCAAACGGAGACACGCCCTATATTATCCATCTTATGGGTCAAATTTTCACATCAAAATTCAATCGTGTCTGATCAAGCATGCTCCTCAAATGCGAACCTCTTTTTTTTTTTACTTTTTTTTATTGAGTTTGATTTTATTCTATTTGAGCCATTTAATCAAATTAGAAGGCGGAGTTCATGAAAAAATTCATGAGGTCGACCTCACCTCATGTTCACCAGAGAGCTCAATCTGATAGACGGATTTCAAGTAGATCAATGTTTGTCTCAACACAATCTATGGGCATCCTGTGGCCTAAAATAAAGGGTTCATGAATACTTAGACAAGGTCGACAGCAGGATAACTTTTTCTTCTCACATCCGTGTGGACCCACGTGGAAATACTATAGAACCCTGCAAAAAAATTCCGCGGCCCCAACTGCCCTGATTGCTCCTTGCTTCTAATAAAAACAAGGGTAGTTAAAGAAAATTAGGAGGAAATTTTCCTCGGACTTCTTGCGAGGGAAGCTAGAGAGAAACTTCTAGAAAATATTTTCGGTCTATAATCTTCGATATCTTTTCAATAAGTTTCTTAGAAACTTTTAAAAAAATCTTAGAGAAACACTCTAGAAACTTGTGTTTTTCATCGGTTTTATTTTTATTTTTATTTTATACTCTCAAATTTTATTTTTTAATAATAATAATTTATAATTATGTTAATAAGTTTCTATCAATATTGTGTATAATTGATCATGAAAGTATTCTAATATTTTATATTTTTATTTTTACGATTGTCAATAAATTATTTAGAAATAGTCTATTTAATTTATGTCATCTAACATTTTCTCTTTCCCATAATATTATGAGACCATATTTCACATTATCGTGCATTGACAACTATGAGCTAAACTCATACGTCATAGAAAAATATTTATATAAGCTGCCATTGAATAAAATATTCAGAAAATAATGTTAGCCATTCTTTCTACAAAGGAGGAAACTATGATTGAAGTCTTAAACTTGGTAAAATTATTCAATGCTATATGTCACAAAGTGGAGGGGGCCTCCTGTTACGTACAATCAAATATCACAATTGGTTGGTGCAGATTTATTATGTGATATGAGTAACAGCACATAATACATCACCCGAGATGGTAGCTTAACTAGTTTTGGCAAAACGAGTGAAACTTTTCGCTTCTACTAATCTACAGTAGTGATTTTTGTGAACTAGATGTTATGTATGAAAAGTTTCTACTAACTTAAATCTTAGATGATATTAGATTCAACTGTGACTTCTTTCTGAAAAGCCTAACAAGACAGAAGCTACTATAATCCCGCCCAAACAAAAAGTTAGAGTGGTTATCCCTATTTACCCTTTTTACTAAAAAAAAAAAAAAAAAGAAACACACACACACGCACAATACTACTGAATAATTTTCTCCTTAAAGTTCGGGAAGGAAAAAATATAAATATCGGTTATCCGTGTGGTCCCATGCAGACAACATCAATAATGTCTTGCAAGAAAATGAATCATTCGGAAGTTTCCCCATTAACTTCTTGTTTCCCACTCGGGAAACGGAAGTTATGTTCACTGCTGTTGTTAATCCCACGCCGGATCACAGTTAACAAGAACTCTTTGAAAGGAGAAATTTGAAAACGCGCTTTCATAAGGAGAACGAAATTCTTATAAAATTAAAATTTTTTTTTTAAGAAGTGATTATAAGATATTTTTGAAATTCTAACATAATTTAAAAAAATTTATTAGAAACTCTTCATAAATATTATGAAAACTCCTTAAAGACTCCTTTATCATAATTTTGAATGTGTTTCATGCTCTCAAATCTTATTATTTAACAATAATATATATATATATATATATATTTTTAATAAATTTTTATAGATTTTGTGTATTATTAGTATTTTACTTATCATGATAGTATTCTAAATACTTATATGGCGTTTTTTTAGTGTTTTATAAATGTTCTATTTCATTTTATATTACCTAGTGTTTTCTGTTTCTCATCATATTTTTGGGTCACGTTTCACGTTTTTGTTTCCTCTATTGTTTTCTGTTTTCGCTTCTCATTCTGGCAACTATGCACCAGACAATGTATTAATTTTTTTTATATTATATTAAAAGTCAACACTTGACTTTGATATGTGATGCCTAATAATAATAAAATTATAATTTTTAACAAACTTAATTAATTATTAATATTTTATAATTTGTAGTAATAATGAGGTTAGTGGTTTAATGAACACACGTGTGCATTTACTTTTAATTAATATAGTACGTATTGATATTGTTGCATTATGATGCACCATTTTAAATTTATCACAACAAATGTTTTATACTTATTAGAAATGTATATTTATTTATATTTTGAAATATCATTAAATATCAAATCAATTTAATGTTTCAAAAAAATTAAAACAAAATATAATTTTTTAAGCATGTAAGGAAACTCAAATATAGAGGAATTCAAGTTGTACTAATAGTGAATTCGTACTAATAAAAAGGCTTATTTTTAGGTAGGCTGGTGGGTTGGGAAAACAAAAATCAGTTTTTATAGTTATTTTTACGAATTGTGATATGTGGTATTATATCAGATCAGCAATATTAATTAACTAGTTGTTGGTTTGTGTATCATATGGAAACAAATATATTTTTACAAAATAATATTTCATAATTATTAGTTGAATTAGATGTGTGTATATATATATATAAGCCACATCTCAAACTAAAAATTAAAATTAAGGCTGAATAAAAGTCATACTAAATTCTTTTTAGGAATCAAAAGTCACTAAAGTCGAAGAGTTTCATTGCAAAATAAATTGAAAGTGAAAAAAGAAGAAAACTTTATATATGATAGGGAATTTTAGTTTTGTTTAACATAATAGGGAACTTAATTAGATCACAAATTAGTTAGTAAATACTCGTACTATTAACATATAATACTCATTCATACGTATAAATAAAAAAAAACTTTTGTTTTCTATTCAGATCTGAAACTTAATAAAAAATATATATTTTTTAGATGAATCATATAGTACACGTATTAAATATTTCATATATCATACTTCAAAAAAACTCGATTAAAAATTAGATATAATGTAATATAATCTTATCACATTATTTATTTTATATAATTACAATAGTACAATTACTGACCATTAAATTCATTCGACTTTGTCAATTATAGAAAAAGTTTGTATAGCTCATGACTTGCATTTCTTTACTAGTATTACGTCATATATATTTGTGATATTTTTCTAATACTTGATATATGTAAATTATTAAACATACTTTCTATAACTTCTTATTAATAGTCAAAATATTAAATTTAAATTTGATAAATTGACCTATTCTTATATCAAATATTAAAGAATAAAATAAGAAAAATAAAATTTATTTATGTACCACTTTAGTTTAGGTGTTTGTTAATAATATAGTTTTAAAAAATTGATATATATAAAACAAAAATACTACCAACTAACAAATACAAGAAGAAATTTCTTATAAATATTACTGTATTTGTTATTCCTTTTTTTTTTTTTAACTAATGTTCGTTTGGTACCTGTATAATTATATATTCATATTTTTAACTTTTGCGTATTTTTATGTCGAAATTTGTTACTGTATTTTTTAAGAAAAATCATATCGAATTCATATGTATTACTTACCATTATTTTGCTGTCTCATATTTTAGTAACTCTAGATCACAATATATATAAGAGATATAAATGTGAATGAGATATATTTTAGCATACTTTATTAATAATATGGAACTTAATCGGATTACAATATGTCCATACATAACAAATATGAGTAATGCTATACATAAATTAATTTCTTACCATTTTTTTACTCACAAGACATAATACAGTGGAGCTCACATTAATAAATGCATAGGGTACTCATTTACTTTGTGTTTTGTGGGTAAAAAATAGTTTATGCATAATATTTTTCAACTAGATGTGAATGAGTGATACTTAGAAGACTTAATATCTTTTTAAAATAATAGGAACTTAATTGGATCACAACAATAGAGGAATAGTGGTTCCCAAACTCTATTGCTCTTATGAGGTGACATCATATATATATATATAAGTTATGTTTGTATATCTTCTATGTGGCGCTCTAATACTCTGATACTTTTAAAATGTCACGTCACACGAGCGTTAGATAATTATAAAATTTGTTTGATTATTTAATTCATGTTATTAGTTTTGTAAGATATATACATAAGCAATTGAGTATTACTCAAAAAATTATTAATTACAACTTTAGCCATCCACTTATACATATAAATCAATTAAATCTTATCTAAAAAATTACTATAGAAAAATAAAGAACAAATCAAAAAGTAGTTAAATTCAATTCAGATAGTTACTATTTCTTAAATGCTTAAAATTTGAATAACAAATTTATCCATCAAATGAAGCTGGTATACTTAAATGTTTTATGTTTTTCTTCCGCGAACAATATTAACACTCTAAAGAGTTTTAATTTTTTTTATATTCTTCATTATTTTAGATTTAAAATTAATTACTTATAACATTTTTATTATAGATTTGAATAAGTATTACTTCTCGTGCATTGCACGAGTTTACACTTAGTTTTGAAATTATAAGAGCATTATGAGATGTATGGATGAAAGAGACAAAAAGTTAGAATAAACACAGCTTTTATATATATATACACACATATATATAAGTAATAGAAAGATATTTTTTTTTTATAAAAAAAGTCACATTATAAAATCTGATAAACATAAATGGTGAAACAGTAAAGTTAATTTTTTTAAAAAATAGCATTTTCGGTGTTAAAAAACTCAGCACTACTACTTACTGTATTTTATTCCGGTGGGTTGGGGCCAGCTTTTTGCAAACTCGAGGAAATTGATGTAGCAGGATCCATATCTTTCCCTGCCCTATATAGAAGCAAAGTCCATATATGAATATGTATTTTCTTCCCTATTGGATTTCATTCACATTGATACTAATCGCTTTTCCTATTTAATTGTTTCTAATGCTGCTTTTGGGTAACTTCGCTTGTCTCTTCTCATCTTCTCTTCTTGTTAACGTTCACTCGAAAACATGGATGACTTAACAGTACTGTCATTTGGTATTCATGAAGAGAGTCGAATTTTGAGCTCAGGTTAAAAATTATTGCCCTTAAGTCTCCCTCTTTGATCGTCGGCGACCAGGAAAGCCACCCAGCAATTCGGCGAACTAGTTCTCTCTTTAGGGACTCCTCTTTGCTGTTCTACGGTATGTCTGATTCTGCACGGTCCTCTGTAATTGCTGTTATTTTCTTGCTGTTTTTTTGAAATGTTTTGCGGTATCGACTTTCCATTGGAACAATCCGGTAGTTCCGGTACCACCCAAAACATTCTGGATTGTCCCGGAATATCCCCGAATAGCCGGAACAAGTCGGAAAATTAGCCCAACATAGTTCATACCGGGGACACGGATGGAACATAGTTCAAAATTTTATTTTAATATTTTAGTATAGCGGTAAGGCCTGTTTGATTTAGCTTACTTGTATATGGACTAATCTTTTCTTGTTCAAAAGTAGCGTATTGATGAGGGATAAATTTCTTATAGTTTGATCCCAAAAATTGAATTTAGGTTGACCACTGAGGAGCACTTAGCATACTCACATGACTAAATAAGAGAAAATGTTTTTCAGTAAATTATATTAACAACTTATGAAATTTCAAAAAATTATAAGACAATATTCTTCGTATATTAGCAATTACACTGAGCCCCTTGTATAAGAATGATAATAAAGCGGGAATTACACTGAACCCTTTGTATAAGAATGATAATAGAGCGGATTTGAGTCTAGGGATTCCCACCCTATCTCCTGTGTCATGATAATCGCTTCGAATTGACTAAGTTATTACACTTTAACTCTAAACTTATTCCATTCAAATTAGTATCAACACGTACTTGTCCCGATAGCTTGCCATTCTTACCTATCAAAGTTTTTCGGGAAATGGCTGTCACTGAACTTGTAAAATTTTACTTTTACCCTTATTATAATGAAAAAATCAATTTTTTTTGTGGTTGAAAAACCCCTACATTTTCACCCTCTCTCGTTTCTCCACCTCTCTCTACTCTCTCATTCTCTACCAATCCGACTAAATCAGCCAACCCACCATCACAGTTATCAACTATCATCGTCAACACCACAAAATAAAACCCCAACGAAATCACCCATTGAAGCCAATCAATGATTTTACAAAGATCCACCACCAAATCTAATAAATTGAAGCCAAACCACTGATATCACCACTACTACAAACCCTGCGCTGGTTCACTTGCTGCCCCACCTCTTCCCTTCCTCGCCCAACCCACCTTCACTCTCGACCCACCACCAATCCAAGCCATCACCCATGGCTGTCAATAAAATCACCAACCATTGCCATCATCGGTGCCCCAACAAATCCGCTGCCGACCACCGCCTAAACACCACAAATTGAATCACCTACAGCACACTCACCCTCTCATCTCCGGATTAACCCCCACAGACCCATGCTATACATATACATATATATACATGAAGTTTGGGCAGAGCAAGCATTCACCTCATCTCTCAATCCATATCTCTTGCACAATTTCTAGGGGTTGGAGTATGAAGAAGTTTGGGCAGAGGTCCGGGTTGGGGCTTTGGGGTTCGGCCATAAAGGTAGGGTCTGGGGGCTGTGTTTAAGTTATACACCTGTAGGGTTTGACGGCTGGAGTTTCAACCTTGAAAG
Source organism: Euryodendron excelsum (assembly GCA_033060915.1). NCBI lineage: Eukaryota > Viridiplantae > Streptophyta > Magnoliopsida > Ericales > Pentaphylacaceae > Euryodendron > Euryodendron excelsum. The sequence continues at coordinate 7,970,532 of CM065392.1, read as the reverse complement.
ACAAAAAAGAGAGATCGGTGGTGTTGGTGGTGGTTCAACGAGCAGGTTTAATGGTTTTTGTTCACCGGAGCCGTTTTGGGGGTTTAGAGCTTTCGGCCATGGAGCATGCTTGGTGTTCACCGGTGGTTCGGCTTAACGAGGGAGGAGAGAAGGAAAGAAGGGTTACCAAGAGAGAGGATAGGGGAAGGAGGGGGGAGCGGTTTTGCTGCAGTCACCTCAAATGCAGTCAATATTGTTGATGACGTGTTCCAATGCAAACATGCCGCGTGGCACCAAGATCGTCACTCTAATTACGTGCATCTCATCGGATCCGAACTTCAAAGTCTCTTGCCTTGACTTTTCTCTCCTCTTTAATTAGCTTTCCCTGACTCCTACTAGTTCTCTCTCTTGTCTCCACCATATCTGTCTATATGCCACTCTCTCCCTCTCTCCAAAAACGTGTGATTGTTGATGGCCTGAGCCACCTGAGTCCTGATTATCTCTCCTCCCTATGGCTTCAGATTAAGAGATAGTTCTGCAAATCCAAATTTAAATTCGAACTCAGGATAATTTATGTGTTTGCAAAGTTCATCTGAAGGCATTGATTTAAAGTTTATATGTGTCTTTAAAATTATAGGTTATTGTAGATAATATGAGATGAAGAGATGAAATTGGGGTTTATTGTGTTGAAGACTGGGTTAAGTGGTAGTTGTGGTGGGTCGTGAACACTGCCAGCAAGAGAGGAATATTGAATATAAGAATACTCATAGATATCAATATGTATTTGTGTATAGGTATATATATATATACATATTTATGGAGGATGGGAAAAGAAATATCTCAAGATCTCTTTGTCTGTGAAAAAAGAGAGTGAATTAACAAAGAAAAAAAAATACACAGTAGGAAAAACAAAGACAGAACAGAGAGAGAGAGAGGAGAGAGAGGGGTGGGAACGGGAATGCCATTAAGGAGAGAGAGAGAAGAGAGCCAAAGGGTTGGGAACGGGAACGCCGCTATGGGGAGAGAGAAATCCAGTGGGATGCAACCGTTTAGGCTGGTAGTCTTGGTGCGACGCGGCAAGTTGGCATTGGAACACGTCAGCGACAGCCCTGACTGCACTCTATGTGACTGCAGCAAAACCGCTCCCGGGATAGAGATGGTGATTGGGTTTTGTTAATTAATTTATTGGTTTTAATTAATTAACTACTTGATTAGGCATTGTTAGTTCTAAGTTACGATAGTACGTTTTCTGTTATTATTTTTTTAAGAATCAACTTAACACAACCTGAAGTTAATTATATCATTGAGGGTAGTTTAAGAAATTAGAAAATTTTACAATTTAACTTAGTCTACTTTCATTATTCTACTAACAGCTTCTTAACGAAATGGGAAATCTTTTAAAAAAAATTAATAGCAAAGGTCAATATGTGAAGGGTAATATCTTACATTTTATGAAACTTCAAGAGTAATTAGTATAATTTATCCAATTTTATTTTAGACTTATAGATTTTACATATTTATGATACAAAACATTTTATTTTAGGATGATAGATTTTAAGTATTTATGATACGAAATAATATGTTTGACCCTCAAAATTCACAAAAATTTTACTTGGAAGTTTCAAAATTCAAATTTTTTTTAACCGTAGCCTCCCAATAAAATTCCAAGTTTGGTATGTACTGGCCAGTAACCCCATAGGGTTGTGAACTTGTGACATTAAGTTTTGAAAATCTATATTTAAAGCTAGACTATAGAGTATAGAGTTAATAGTATCGTATTTTTTGGTCAATAGAGTTAATAGTATAGGACGGACACTTGAACGACCTAGCTTTACTCAGAGTCTTTGGTCAAAATAATATTTTTCCTTAGAATAATTTCTAATCGAAATCTTTGTACAAATTAATTCCAATTTGAATCTTTTTTTACACAGATAACTAGATACCAGTGTTACTAAGCCAGATAACCTAAGAAGTATATACATAGATAGACCACACGACATGATACAGATTCATTGATACAAAAATATTTAAAAAATACAAATCACAATACGATGAGGACACGATAACAATATATATTTTATGTATTTTTATATATCATATATATAAATATTTTATTTAAAGATAATAGAAAAATTATAAGATAACACTAATTGAAATTAAAAAAAAATATATTTCATAATTTAAACATTAAATTAGGTATAAGTCTACTTTTTTTTTTTATTTATTTTATAATAGGATTCCAAATAATTTTCTTCAACTTGCAAAATATTTCATGTATGTTTAAGTACAGACAAGTATGTCCCTCATACTGAAAGAATTTGAAAATAATATAAAAAAAAATTTTATATTATAAAAAAAAATAATATAAAAAAAAATTTCTTAGTTGTGATTAATGGTTGCCCCTTGGATGAATTTATTGTCTATGCCGCTGCACACCTACATGTATATATCCATGGAGATCCTCTAAAGTCAATTTGTACCAACCTCTCATACCAGAACACTAAATATTTGTCAAAGAAACAATCTACCAGTTTATGATCCTCATTTAGGAGCAGAAGCTCTAGCGAAAGTGTTCAGCAACTCGAAAAAAATTGAAGCGAAAGGAAAGTACCAAGAACCTTGAAAATTCAAACGACATGTAGCAAAGAAGCTTAAACCATATCCAAATAACATGGGCTTATGCATTCTTAATTGGGTACTTGTGAAGGAATTTAAATTCACCGAATCTCGAATTCCAGACTAATATTATAATTAAAAATAATCAGAAGCACAAATAGTATTGACTAACCCAAAAATTTTGGGTTAACACATTGAATAGAGAGTTGTAATTAGAGGAGAACAACCTAACAGGAAAATATTTCTTGCTTTTGTAGGATTTTTATTTTTTTTATTATGATCTTTTGGGATGCAGTGCTTTTATAGTTAGGGGACCCTAGACTTGGTAATTATCGATTTAAGTTCCTCAGCCTCTGAAGAATGTGCACTTGCTACTTTAAATCTATAGTATTCCACATCACGATATCTTTTTCTTCCTCCTCTAATTTTTGGTTTCGTATTATGGATCTTGGTTCAAGCTTTATGTTTTATTATTTAACTGCGCTTGCATCTAATAGCTTATAGGCTTCTTTCCTTCCTGCACTCATTCAATTGTGAAGTTACTACTATACTTTCTTCTACTAGCTATTTGAAGATCTACCTTATCTTGCTTATCACGAATACTGAAAGAACTGGTGATTTACTGCTGCTGTTTGTGCTTATGTACCGTACTATTAGTGAGCTTGCTCTTACTTTATCTTTTGCTTTTCGCATTATAAATATTCTAAATATTGATAATAACCATCCAACTTATTGACGAGGACCCAACCTTGGATTGGATGGTCTCTCAGTTAAAAGAGAGACAAAGCAATAGTCTATTTTTCTTTGGTAACATGCTTTTTGCTAACTATCTAAAACATCATTGGTTGGCCTCCATCAACTCCCATGTCCCATGGCCATCCGATGGGGCTCAATTTTGACAATTTTATTTTGTTTCTGTTCTCTTGCTCATCTTTTGCTACTGAGTATCGCCATCATCTTTCCACTACAACCTTTTCTTTCTTTGATGATATATACCCAGCCAGCATAACTCAATATCCTCTAAGAAAACAATTGGTATTGTATCATCGACATAAATCCTTCGAATTTCCATCTCTTCACAAAGACGCAATATGTAATTTTGATTACTTCTTTTATGCCAACACTCCTTGTAATTCCCTGTCTTTCATACCTCTTAGAACTTGCTTACTTGTTTGAGTTGATTTCCTAATTTTATATTAACTTACTCACTTGTTAGCAGGGACGGACTACGGTTCGACCAGGGCCGTGCTTTGACGAAATTTTATTTAGCCCCTATGAGTTTTGAATATTTATGATAAGAAAGGGTATATTGGCCCTCCTGAAATTTCAAAATTTTTCCTTTGAGCTTCCAAAATTCAACAATTTTTACCTTTAAGTTCCTAACCCCTCGACAAAATTCAAAAAATTTTACCTTAGTTTTCCATGACCCCCCTCGACATAATTTTTGATACTGTCCCTGCTTGTTGGGTTTGAAGGAGACAACTCCTGTTTCACCTTACAGATTGTGTTTGACCCTTTTGTGCTTTTGGAGGTGAGTATACCATACCACAAAGACTAACCTTTTTTTTTGTATATATTTTTTTACTGCAATTATGATTTTGGATTTAGGATTTATGCTGAAAAAATTAGTTGAACTATTTACATGTTGATGGAAATGTTGCTTGTTTACTTTAGTAATCTGCTTTTGTTTTGTTTTAGAAACTAAACTAAATATAATTAAATGCTTGTACCACGATGTTGAAAGACATATAATAGAATGATTTTGTGTTGCTGCGTTCCAATTGAATTGTTCTAACAAATGTTTTATATTGAGTTCACACTCAATGTTCGTAGTTGGGGCCACAAGGGCCGATTTGTTAAGGGCTCTGAAAGCCTATATCTTATGAGGCCGCTAAGGCCAATGTACTATAGTGATTTGGGTCATATGTTGGTTGAATACTTCTTAATAGACCGCCTTAGGATCCCAACGTTTTAAGGCCTTCAATTTTTAAAACTGTACATGCTATATAGAAAAAGGTTTTATATAATTTATACATTAATTTGTTATTTTTTTGAAAACTAGGTGAGAAAAAAAGACCCGTTATAAAAAGAAGACCCAATATCAACTTTACTAGTAAACTTCAAAAAGAAAACACCAATTTAACTAATAAAATTAATAAACATATAAACAAATTTTATAAATAAAAAAACTTTTTGGAGGCCCCTAATTTTTTAAAATCTTATATGCTATAATTAAGATCGTTCTAGAGCTTTCTTTTGAGGAAAAAAGAAACCTATGGGATCAAAGGTCCTATAAAAGGAAGGCCCAAAATTCACCACACTAGTTAACTTTAAAAAAAAAAAAGTAGGTTAACCCAAAAATATAAATTGTATAAAATTTTTTTTGAAGGGCCTAAAATTTTTAAAACCTCGTATGCTATAGTTAAGGCCCTATATAGTTTCTAAATCTTTTTTTTAAAAAAAAAATATTGTCCAAATGAAAAAAAGAACTGTTAGAAAAATAAGGCCAAAAATCAAACACACTATTTAATTTAAGAAGAAAATAATACCGGTTTAACCAAAAAAATTTAATATAAAACCTTTCACAATAAATTAGAAAATGTAAAAAGCCTCATCTAAAGTAATTGCTTCAGGTCTCAAATTTTTTCGAGAGCCAGCCCTGTTTCTTAGGTAACAGTACTATTATCACCTTTTGTTGCAAGGTAATGCAGCCACGTGGCTATTTATATTGTGGTTGTCAGGTGGGAATGAATATTTGATTTATGATGATAAGAAGTAATTGACATGCGATAGCTATTTTGAAATGGTTACTTGGATTGCGGTGGCAAACAAATAATGGGACATGAAATGTTTTGAAGTGAGTAAATCTCATTGCAGCTGAAAAGTTATTCAGTACCCTTGGATTACTACGCCCTATGTTACTCGGACGCTTATGAAATGCATGAAGTATTCGTGTGGACACTCAGCACTTAGACTCCGTGGTATATGGATATGAGTTCGACATAAATTGTTGGACATTAACCTAACAAACATATTTAGTAATTAAAAAATTTACCATATAAATTTGCATAGAACTCACTTATTATGCGTTAAATGCTCTATAGCACCTGTAAATACTTTTTTATCTTAGAAAAAAGAAGTATATTAAGAAATATGACTATTTTGCGGTGTTCTTGTGTCCTTGGACATGAAAATAGATGAATCAGACACTTAGACACATACCTGCACCCGACACCTATACCTGAGTCCATCCCCTTGCTAGGTGGGTTCCAAACACACTCATCGGACCCACCTCGGCAGCTAGCTAGTAGGGGAGGACCCACTATATTTAGAGAGGAGAAGTAAGACTGAATGGTGCCCCAAATAATTTCTCCATTGCAGCTTGATATTGTATTGGAAGTCTTGAAGTTGAAACTGATCATTACCAAAAATGAATAAAACAACGGATCCTTGACCTTTTGTTTTCAAACTTGCTTATGTATTTTACTTTGACCCCAAAACAATTATTTCAAATCTTATTGTCTCTTTAGTTAGGAAGTGGCTAGGAATTGCTTGAGAAATTCTCTTTTGTTAGTGTGTGGGGTGAGATAAGTTCTATCGAGAATGTAACACTTGTATTATGGTGTGAAAAACAAGCTCGATAATTGTGGGTTACCTAGCTCATAGATGGACTTGATTGATTCAGAAGTTGATGAATGAAAAAAGTATCATATGTGAAAATGATTTATGTGATTATGCATGAATATTATGTGAGGAATTGTGAAGCAGGTGCAGAGTTTGCTTATAGTTCGTCTTCTTTTTGTTGAAGAACATGACAGAAACAATTTTCTTCATCCACCTTGTGGAGAAAGGTCTATGGAAGTTAGGAAACCTTGGCCTCCAGGAAGTTGTCTTGGCATGGGGTCTCGAGGATGAGCTGAAAAGACTTGAGGACACCTATTCCATCATCAAGGCGGTGCTGTTGGAGGCTTTGGAGAAGCAAGGCGGTCCTCTTGGACGCTTTGTGATAATCACATGGTTGAAGATACTCCAAGATGCTCTCTACGAAGCAGAAATCGTGCTAGATGAATTCCAGTACCAAGTTTTGCTGCATCAAGTGGTGAAGATGAATAATAGGAGCACTAGAGTAAAGAAGTTCCGCAACTTTGTTTCATGGTCAAGTCCACTTGTTTTCAGGTTTGCAATGAGTCATAAAATAAAAAAGGTGATAAAGAGGTTAGACGCAATTGCAGATAGTAGGACTAAGTTTCCTCCTATCATGGAGAACGAAAGACAAACCCAACAATCATCCTCTTCCTCCGATCCAAGAAATGTAGACGAGTCCTACGTTTTTGGGAGGGGCGAGGATAAGAGATGGATGTTACAACTTTTAATAACCTCGAGGGTTGATGAGAACATATCTGTCATCCCCATTGTTGGCATTGGAGGTATTGGTAAGTCCACACTAGTTAAATTGGTGTATAATGATCAAAGCGTAATTGGTAGATTTCATTTGAGGATTTGGGTGAGAGTAGCACAAGATTTTAATGTTAAACGTGTGATGCAACAAGTTATTCGGTGGATAAATGGTCCCCATTTCCCTTGTGCAGACTTGAAAAAGAATGAGTTGCAGACCCTACTGCAAGAGAAATTGGCCGGCAAGAGATTTTTGCTCGTCTTGGACCATGTAAGCAATTGCTATAACAGTGATTGGGTCAATTTCCGTGAGGTTTTGAGAGGTGGTGCCGATGGAAGCAGGATTGTAGTGACTACACGTAGCAAGTTAGTTGCTTCAACTGTTGGCACGGTTCCCACGTACAATTTAGGAGGTCTTTCAGCCGAGAATTGCTATGATTTTCTTTTGTCTTGGGCAGGTCTTACAACAGTACTGGGGGAAGTACCTGCAGACCTGATAGAAATTGCAATTGAATTTGTGAAGAAGTGCAAAGGATCTCCTCTTGCAGCAAAGACCCTAGGCAACCTACTTCGTTATATGAGGTGTCTTGGACATGAATGTTTGAACTGGAAAGATAAAGAACTATGGGAATTGGTGCAAAACAAACATGACATTTTACCCGTTTTAAGATCGAGCTACAACCCCTTACCTGCTGACTTGAAACGCTGTTTCATGTATTGTTCCCTTTTCCCCAAAAATTACGAGATTCAAACTGATAGGTTGATCGAGTTGTGGATGGCGCAGGGGCTTCTTCAACCATCTGGCCTAAACCAAGAGATGGAAGATATTGGCGCTGAATATGTGAATCAATTATGTTCGATATTTTTCTTAGATAAGATTGAAATGCCTGGCTATTTATTAAATACATGTAGAATGCCTGAGATCATTCATGATCTTGCAGTATCAATTGCGAAAGAAGAATACTTTTGTACTGCAAACTTTCGTTATGGACCAATTTGTGCTGGGGTTAAGCATGTATCATTTTGTGATTCTGATTGTTCAGGGGAAGTGGTCACAAAGTTGATCAAACTAAAGGATCTGCAGACTGTTCTCTTTCCATTTCAAGGGGTGGGAACTGGTGGCGAAGGCTTTGTTTCCAGATGCATCACGAGGTTCAAGTATCTCTCCGTGCTTGATTTCAGTGACTCATGCTTTCAGGTGTTGCCAGATTCCATTGGTAATTTGAAGCATTTAAGATTTTTTGACATCAGTGGGAATGCCAATATTGAGACACTCCCTAATACCATTTGCAAATTGTACCATTTGCAAACTTTGCGAATCTGGAATTGCCTGAAAATTGAGGAATTGCCCAAAAATATAGGAAACTTGATCAGTCTCAGGCATCTGTACTTAACCACAAAGCAGAGCTGTTTGCCAGAGAAAGAAATACTACGCCTGAGCTCTCTCCAATCCTTACGGATTGCAGAATGTGGAAACCTTACATCTTTGCCTGAAGGGGTGCACCTCCTCACGGCTCTCAGAACAGTGACAATCATATCATGTCCCAAATTGACCTCTCTGCCAAGTACCATGAAGAACCTGTCCAACTTGAAGACTCTCGAGATTAGTAATTGTCCGAATCTTAACTTGTCAGAGTGGGAGAAATTTAGAGGCCTTAGGAGGCTTCAATAAATCAAAGACTAAAAGTTTTTAAAGTTCATAACTTGTCCAGGTGCGTCAGTGCTTCAAAGTGTTGCTTATGTTTTTTGTTCTGTGTATTGTTTTATTTAGCTGCTCCTTAACATTGCCCGAGTGCTTGTAATGGATGTGGAATCACATTTCAGATCACTAGGAGAGCCATGAAGCATGAAGGAACAAGCAATGAATGGCTTGTATATATCCCTGGGACTTGTGTTAATAACATGTAGATTTAAATGAGGGAAGGAGAAAGCTGTCATGATCTGCATTAGAAGCCCTTGTCAGGTTCGTTTTTCCAATCCTTTTTCTATTGGTATTATTACTTACAGCTGAAAATCTAAAGTTGCCTCTAGTTTTGTTACTGATATATTTTAAAGAAGGAAATGGTTTAGGTTAAGTTTTTGTGTTTAAAATTGCAAACTACTTCATAAAAAGCATAGGTGATGTTAATATATAGAGGGCAGCTTCTCTGATATTGACAAGTTACTTGTGTAATTTAGGATCACTGACACCCCAAAGTAAAGAGAAAAAAAAAATCCAAAACTATTATTTGTTAGTCACATGATAATATTGTTTCAAAGGAAAAAAATAGAAAAAAAATTTAGTTTCATCATATGAATTCTAGTCATCTGATGTGGATACAATCTTACGGATATGCAATTTTCTTAGTTTATAACATAGAATTTATTAATTGTTAAGTTACAACTACATATAAAATTGACAGAATGGACAAAATCTCAAACCCACTCTGCCAGCTAATTTTTTGTGTCCTATCCACCGAGGAGAATAACGAAAGATAGGTTTGAATTCTGTTTTATGTTGACATAATGAACTGAGTGACCAGACAATTTTGCTTCTAATATTCCAACTAAGACAACATTTTGACAAATTTATTTGAAGGGTAGAGTACTGAAAGAACAGAACATGTATAATTAACTTGACCCAAAGTATGGGAATACAATTAAAGAAATCTAATCACCACGGTACTAAAACTCCACTTGGAGCTCGGTTTGGCAGATCATACTCCTTAATGCTTGCAACTTAATGTTTTCCAAGGGGGAGATGCATATAGAGCATCAAGATTATTCTTGATTTTTGCAAATCATTGAGATCTCATTTTCTTTCTTTTTTGTTTTTTTTTTTTGTTTTTTTGCAATTGCAGATTTCATGCTGTTCAGCAGAAGTTGCCGGTTAAAGTTTTTGATGACGGTTTCATTCAGGATTTTATAGTTAATGTCGATTAATATGTTGGGAATGGAATCTTGAAACATGTATTGTCCTTGTGGTAATGCTTTATCTGAACTTGGTGTTTCTCATCACTGTTGTTGTATAACTATTCTGTTCCTAAATGACTCTGGATTAATGTATCTCTCTGCCTCCTTGGCTTTCTTTAACTCATATTACACTAAATGGCCTGCTGAATGTGTTCCGAATTGTCAACTACTTGTAATTGCCTACACTTGCATGCAAACATATGATTCCATTTGGGAAAATTTGATACTGGAAATGCTTCTATCAATGTGGCCACATCACCCTGAAAAAGTCTTGTTCTTTGTCTATCTGCTGTGCTATAAATTAAATGAAGGAAACGAAAAAAAAAAAAAAAAATTCCTTTTCTATAAAGATGGCTTCCAGGAGGGAGACTGACCATAAGTCTTAATTCATTCTCTTTCTACTGCAATTAATTTCTTGCTTTTCCCCTTATGCTCAAATGCAGAAATGTTTATTTGCTTTCTTTTTTTTCTTTGTTACTTAGATATGAAAAATGATTATGTGTATGGTCTCTTTTTCCTTGGGTATTCTAAACGGGAGAATTTATCACTATCCTAATGGTTCTAGATATTAGGTGTATATATAGTTACGGTACTATATTTTAGTTAAGTTCTTTGCTGAAGATGAGCTATAATTTTCACTGGCTTGGCCCCTACTCGCACTCTCAAGTGTTCAAATTTTAGTTATGTTTTTTATTTTTTTAGCTTTGGTTGAGCAAACTAATTCATACTATATTCTGTGTTTGAGTATTATCAAGTGATTTCACGTGTGATGGTATTTGAATTTATGCAGACAATTTCCAAGGATTCACAGAACAGTTCATTGAGGTTGTTTAGTAAGTATACCTTATGAGAACTGATTATTATTTTTTTTCAAAGATATAACACCAACTTTTAATGTTACTTGTCCAGCTATATAAAAGAGCCATTCCCATCGCACTCTAAAAAAAAAAAAGGAAAAAAGAAAAAAGAAAACCATTCCATAGTCCGAAGTTGGAAGCCTTAATTTTTGGGGCTAATGATCGAGGGCATAGTTTACTTAGTGGCATTCTAAAGAGTTAGTGGGGAAACTGGGCAAACAACATGACATGTTAAAAGCAAATCAAGTCTCTAATTCACAAAATGGCTTCCAAAACCTAAAAGTTAGTTGGTCATAATATATCATCACGCATAACAGACTACAATCCTAATTATCATAAACATTTCATCAAACAACTTGTAAGCAGATTATCACAGAGGAAAGGAACAAAAAAAAAAAGAAAAAAAGAAAGTAAACCAGGTTTTCATTTGATTCATTGTATCAACAATAAACATGAAAAGAAAAAGTATCACATTTTCAGCTTAAGCTGAAAGTGAACGTAAGGACTTGGGTAAACAGCCAGCCAGCCAGCCAACCATTCCGTCAATTTTGTATGTAGTTGTAACTTAACAATTAATAAATTCTATTTTATAAACTAAGAAAAGTGTATCTAGAAGATTTTATCCACGTCAGATGACTAGAACTCATACGATGAACTCATACAATGTATCAAATGAAAACCTGGTTTACTTTATTTTTTTTTTGTTTCCTTTCCTCTGTGAAAATCTGCTTACAAATTGTTTGATGAAATGTCTATGATAAATAATTAGGATTGTAGTGTGCTGTGGGTGGTGATATATTATGACCAACAAACTTTTAGGTATTGGAAGCCACTCTGTGAATTAGAGACTTGATTTGCGTCTAACATATCATGTTGTTTAATTGCCACTATGTAAACTACGCCCTCGATCATTAGCCAGAAAAATTAAGGCTTCTAAATTCAGACTATGGAATGGTTTTCTTTTCTTCTTTCTTTTTTTTCAGTGCAATGGGAATGGCATAGCTGGACAAATACCATCAAAAGTTGGCGTTACATCTTTAAAAAAAGAAAAATCAATTCTCATAATGTACACTTAAATCCAAATACCATCACATGCGAAATCACTTGATAATACTCGAACACAGAATATAGTATTGATTAGTTTGCTCCGCCAAAGCTAGAAAACCGAAAAAAAAAAAAAAAACTAAAATTTGATCAAGGATACTATCCATGATAAAATATAATGTAGCATTCAGCTTATCTTCGGCACAACACTTGAGACTGAAAGTAGGGCCAAGCCAGTGAAAAATCTAGCTCATCTTCAGCAAAAAGTATAACTAAAAAATTCTAGCTCATCTTCAGCAAAGAATATAACTACAAAAATCTAGCTCATCTTCAACAAAGAACATAACTGAAATATAGTCCCGTAACTATATATACATCTAATATCTAGAGCTATTAGGATAGTGAAAAATTCTCCCGTTTAGAATACCTAAGGAAAGAGGAGACCACACCAATAATCATTTTTCATACAAGTAGCAGAGAAAAACAAAAAAGAAAGCAGATAAACATTTCTGCACTTGAGCAGAAGGGGAAAAACAAGAAACCAATGGCAGTAGAAAGAGAGTATGAACAAATTGCAATAGAAAGAGAGTATGAACAAATGATTAATTACCGTCTGCTTATTCTTCTCCTCGTCTTTCTTTTTTTTTTTTTAATTATTTTCGTAATCAAATTCTAGAAAACGCAAAATTGATTAAGGTTCTGTTGGGTTCACGAAAAGGAAAAGAAGATGCGAAGAAAATTAAATTCTCTTTTTGGAGACCAAATGAATAACATTTATGGTCAGTCTCGCTCCTGGAAGGCACCTTTATAGAAAAGAAATTTTTTTTTTCATTTCCTTCATTTTGTAGCACAGCTGAATATCGACGAAGAACAAGACTTTTCAGGGCCACATTGATGGTGAAAGCTTGCTGAATTAGAGCAAAGGAACTACGGATAGTCTCTCTTTCATATATGTAATTAAACCAAAGACAACTTGTATATATGTATCGCCACAAGACAAAACAAAATACCTATTCTACTCTTCAGACAAGAAGGAAAAAGACCTATAGACCCTTTTAAACATCCTTAACGCACCCCTTCAAACTCACAATGTTGCTACGGATAACGTCGCGAGTTTTTTATAAAGAAATTTAGACGCCGCCACCGGGTGACTTGGTAAAGCAATCTGCTAGTTTAGGAGATTAAGAAATGTAAGGATGTAAAATGGTTTGAGCAGCAAGATGTTGGCAGACATGGTCAGCCCTCGCTTTTGGGTCGCTCTAGTCTGACTCCTAATATGATTGCACTCTTACTATTAATTAGTTACAAAAGAAAAAGGTTATACAAGTTTTAAAAAATAAACTAAAATTAAGATTACATTGTGCGTTCAGCTTGAATTACATCAAAAAAATAAAAGTCAAAGTGTAACCCCAGTTAATCAGTTATGATGCTTTATGATTAGCACAATTCGATTCAAAGAAAACAACTTCTTTTTGCATTTTTTGAAGCAAATTATTCAACCTCTCCTTGATTTTTCAGTTGCATCTTTTTGTTGCTTGACTTTTCTATTAAAATATCTAAACTTTTGTTTTTGAAACCTCACTCTATTCTTGTAATTTTCATTTTTCATTATATTACCTATAATACAAAATATTATTTGTTCTATGATCAAATTGTAAAAAATAATGGGGAGAAATATAATAATACCCAAAGCATAAAATAGTTAGAAATCGTTCAAATAGAATAATACCTAAAGAATAAAATGATTAATGTGAGGAAGAACCAATCAATTTTATTATAAAAAATTTCAATTTAGCAATAAAAACTTAATTCTAATGAGAGAGGAGTACATTATTTAACCTTGGCTTTTAAGAAGACCCAACAAATTTTATATATATTTATGCAAAACTGGTGATGAGTTCTTTCTAATCACCTGAATCACATCAACCTGTAAATAACTAGAATTTGTTATTAGTTTATTTATAGCTTTTGAAAAGTGAAGAAAAAAAATTGTAGAACAACATTCAAAGAGGAAAAATAGAAATAAACAAAAAAAATTAAACAAAAACAAAATTAGGGATCTTTTGTACTAGCAATCTAGCACTACAGTTTACAGAAAAAAATCATAATTTATTCAACTCATGCAATGCACTTGTCTGAATTTAGTTTCGAAGATATAAAATCCCAAATTATTCAACAAAATTTTGATAAAATCCCATTTTTTTTATTCAACAAAGGGTCAATGATTAAAAAAAACTACATTTTTTATCCAGCAAAACCTTCACAGAATCACAAAGAGGATAGTTTCAATGCATTTGGAATCTTCCCCCCCCTCCCCCTCCTCCCTTTTTATATAATTTGTATGTAAAACTTGAACTTGAGAAGATTCGCTGAATCACTGTCTCTACGTATATATATATATATATATATATATATAGTATACAACAAAAAATAATATTATAGGTAAAATCAAACACATTGTTAGTCTCAAGTTTTTATTAATTGATTTTGATGATAACAAATATAAATGTTTTAATGATTAAAATTTGGTTAGTCTCAAGATTTCCTAATATAGTATGTTTGATGTATGAGTTAAGATCTTTATAGAATTTTATGTTAAAAGTTTAAATATATTGTGCATTTTAATGATAATCACTTAATTTTTTATTAATGTTTTAAATGTTAATTTTCTAATATTTTTTTGAAGTTATTGTTAGTCTTGGACTTAAAAGAAATGCATAGCATGAAGAAGAAAATTAAGTCAAAGATAATGACAAGAAAGCTTATTAGAGATCGTTTCAGTATTATATATATAACTTTTGATTTAACCGTTGGATTGATCTAGTTTTTGTAGAATTGAAAATAAGACTCAAATTCCTATAAATGGTATTTTATGAAGATTTCATGAAAAGAATATCTTGTGGGACAAAACTGAGCTGAAAAGTGACACATTAGAGTAGAAGTTCAAAATATGATAGTTGGAAGATAGCTTGAGTAATTTTATCATTACTTTTGATCTAATCGTTGGATATCCATGATTTTTATTGATCTAAAAAGATTACTTCCAGGGTTACAAATTTTATCTTATAGACAATTGCAAATTCGAAAGTTACAAGGGAGAAAATCGAGGTGGAAGTGAAAACAATTTTATAAAAATTCAAATATGCCAATTGGGAGACCGTTTGAGTATTTTGATCTGACCATTGGATCGACCCAATTCTTGTAGTTCTGAAAAGCTGACTTCTATCATTACAACTTGTATTTTATAGATATTTTCAAATTTGAATGTTATAAGAAAAAAATCGAGGTGAAAGTAAAGGTAACTCTGCAGAAATTCAAATATGCTAACTGGAAGACAGCTTAAGTGTTTTGATAATAACTTTTGATTTGATCATTGGATCGAGCTGATTATTGAGGTTTTGAAAAGCTAACTTCCATGATTACGACTTTTTTCTTATAGACATTTTTAAATTTGAATGTTATCAAGGTGAAAATTAAGGAGGAACAGAAGCAATCTGATCTAAAATTCAATTATCTGACTGACATCAATTTTGTTCAAACAGAAAGAAATGTGTTCAAACCTCTTCAATGGCTAGAAGTTGATTTTAAGCTGCAAATCTACTCTTCCTCTATAAATAGAGATACAGAAGAGAAGTAAGAGACACACATGAGATTACAAAGATTGAGCATAGAAAAGTGATATTCATCAAGATCTTCAAGTTTTGAGCTTTACTTCTTCATCATTCCATTTTATCTTTGAACTTCATTGTTTTATTCAACCTTTGAAGGTTTTGTATCTATACTTTTGAGCTTCAACTTTCCTATATCATTTGTAAAATAATTTTCAAACCCTTGTGATTTATTTTTTGAGTGATTGAGAGGAACACTTGGAGAAAAAGATTCTTTTAGTGCTTTGTTTTGGAGAGCAAACCAAAGCGTTATTTTTTTAGTGTTTTTGGAACAAAACACTTGGTGTAAAGGTTTGCTAGCAACTGGACAAGCTAGTGGTGTAAAGCTCTTTGAAGAATAATGAATTTGCCCAAGAAAAGAGCCTTGGAGGTGGACATAGATTTGGCATAAGAGTAGCCAATTGAACCACTTTAAATCATTGTGTTTGATCTCTTCTCTTTTCTCTCTTTATATCTTACTTAATATCTTTTTTATGTATATAGTCTTGATATACTTGAGATATACACACACTTGAATCCATTGTACTAATCTCACATTGATTATATCTTGGGTTGTCTTATTCATTACTTATCTAACTTAATATTTTATATTTTTTCTATTGTATCTCACCTCTTGAAAATTAAGTGCACTAGATTATTTTAAATTTTAAATTTTAATTATAAACTCAATTCACCCTCCTCTTGGGTTGCCACCTGGTCTAACAATTAATATTAGAGCAAGGGTTTTAGTATTTAGCTTAACTGTCATAGAGTAGATAATAACAACCATAGTAGGAACATCATTTGCCGAAGGTTAATCTACCAATAGACCTCTTTTATTCAATGGAAGAAATTATAATTATTGGAAAGATAGGATGATAATTTACATTTAAGTTATAGATTATGAATTATAGAGAGTTATAGTTAGTGGTTCTAAAATATCAACCAAAATTATAGGTGAACAAAAAGTGCTTAAAGAAGAAAGTTAATGAAATGAGAATTACTTAAAAAGTGTTCAAATAAATTCCAAAGCCATAAACTTACTAAATTGTGCATTAGATCCGAATGAGTTTAGTAGAATCTCTACATGTGAGTTGGCCAAGAAAATTTGGAACAAATTAAAAGCTACACATGAGGGAACTAATCAAGTCAAAGAGTCTAAAATTAGCATGCCTGTTTATAAATATGAATTGTTTAAAATGAATCAAAAGAAGTCTATTTCTGAGATGTTTATTAGATTTACTAATATTATAAATGCTTTAAAATCTCTTGGTAAATATTATACTAATGTTGAAATGGTGAGAAAGATTCTTAGGTCTTCATCGAGGAGTTGGGCGCCAACAGTAACAGAAATACAATAAGCTAAAGATCTCACGAGGCTTAGCTTGGATGAGCTCTGTGGTTCACTCATGACTCATGAATTTACTATGAGAATGGATGGCGACAAAAAGAAAAAGAAAAAAAGTATAGTATTAAAATTATCCACCACTTCCTCCATATTTAATAGCAATAATGGAGAAACTAGCAATGAATATGAGAAGCTTGCCATGATTACAAAGAAATTCAAAAGATTTTTAAGAAAGAAGAAGCAAGCCAGATGAAAATTTTAAGAGAATGATGGAATAAAAGAAGAAAGTAACAAAAAGGATACAATAATCTATTATGAATGCAAAAAGACGGGTCATATAAAATTTGAGTATTCTCAACTAAAAAATTCAAGAAAAAAAGACAAAAAAAAGAAGCTATGGCAACGGTTTGGGGAGAAAGTGATGATAGTAGTTTTGAAGAAAGTGATAATGAAGTTGTCAACCTATACTTAATGGCACAAGAAGACAATGAGTTATGTAATACTTTTAATGAAAAATTTTCTTATGAAGAATTACAAAATGCTTTTGAGTAATTGCATGATGATATTAAAAAATTGGACATAAAAAATTTAGCTCTCAAAAAGTTTATTTCTTCTCTCCGTCAAGAAAATGAATCTTTGAAAAATGAAAATAAAATTTTGAAAAAGAATGTTAAAGACTTATCTTCCAAACTTAAAACTTCAAATAATTTGAAAAATAAAAATAATATTTTGAAAATAAAAGTTAATAAATTGAATAATACTATTTCAAAGTTTGTAAAAGGAAGAGAAAATTTGAATATGTTATTCGGAAAAAAAAAATGTGTTTTTGACAAAGTTGGAATTGGTTACAATCATTTTCAAAAGTAAAATTTTTACAAAAATTTCTTTGTTAAAATAACATCATCTAGTAATCCACACTCTACATGTTATTATTGTCATAAGAAATGTCATCAATCACATTCTTGTCTATTTCAAAAAAATATATATGTTGGAGTCAAACAAGTTTGGGTTTCTAAGAAAATTGTGAGTTCAGGTAACTTTAAAGCTAACCTCTATGGCCCCAAAAAATTTTGAGCACCAAAAATTAATTGTTGATTTATTTTTGTAGGTTCGTCTAAAATCCAAAAAAAGTAAGATGGTTTTCTTGATAATGCTTGCTCAAGGCATATGACGGGTGAAGAATCAATGTTTACAACTCCAGTACTTAAAGATGGGAGATATGGGACTTTTGGAGACAATAGCAAAGAAAATATTATTGGCATTGGTAGTATTGGTAAAAGTCTTTTTTCTATTATTGAAAATATTTTATTTATTGAAGGCTTGAAACATAATTTGATTAGTATTAGCCAATTATGTGATAAAGAAAATAGAGTTATTTTTTAAAATACTCATTGCATAATAGAAAGTATCATAGATAATAAAATATTGTTTGTTGGTTATAGGCATGAAAATGTATACGTCATTGATCTTAATGATATATTTTTTAGTGATGTAAAATATTTTTCAAATATGAGTGATTGTAATTGGTTATGGTATAGATGGCTTACACGTGCTAGTATGGATTTGATTTTAAAATTTTCTAAAAATGATTTAGTCATTGGACTACGAAAAATAAATTTGAAAAAGATAAATTTTGTGATGCATGTCAAAAAGGAAAACAAACTAGAACTTCTTTTAAATCGAAAAATATTATTTCTATCTCTAGAGCATTACAATTATTACATATGAATTTATTTGGTCTAATTAGAACAATTAGTTTGGGTGGAAAACAATATGCACTTGTCATTGTTGATGATTATTCAATATATACATGGACATTTTTTCTTGCACATAAAGATAATGCATTACACACTTTTGTAAAATTTTGTAGAAAAGTTCAAAATGGAAAATGTTTTACAATTACAACTATTAGAAGTGATCATGGTGGTAAATTTGACAATTTGCTATTTAAAAAATATTGTGATGAAAATGATTTTAAGCATAACTTTTCGACACCAAGAACACCACAACAAAATGGAGTAGTAGAAAGAAAAAACAGAACTCTTGAAGAAATGGCTAAAACAATGTTATGTGAAAATAATCTACCAAAATATTTTTGGGTTGAAGTCGTTAATACCGCTTGTTATGTTATGAATCGTGTTATGATTAGGCCTATTCTTAAGAAAACTCCATATGAATTTTGGAAAGGAAGAAAATATAATATTAGTTATTTCCATACTTTTGGATATAAATGTTTTGTTTTGAATAATAATAAAGATAATTTGGATAAATTTGATGCTAAATCCGATGAGGGCATATTTCTTGAGTATTTTATATTTAGTAAATCTTATGGAATTTTTTACAAAAGAACCTTAGTGATGGAAGAATCTATTCAAGTAACATTTGATGAATTTAACAATATTTCTAGCAAAAAAATTACAAGTGACGATGATATAAAAATTGAACAAAGTATGAACGATCTTACCATTATGGAAAGAGAAGATAGATTTTTAAAGCAATATTTCATAGAAAATAATCAAGGAGAAAGTTAAACTGAGTTTCCTCCAAGTAAAGAAGAATCCAAAGAAAATGCATAAGACTTACCAAAAGACTGGATGTATGCACACAATCATCCTAAAGAGTTGATTATTGGTAATCTCTCACAAGGTATAAAACCTTGTTCTTCTCTCCGTAATATTTGTGGTAATTTAACATTTTTATCTCAAATTGAACCTAAATATTTTAAAGAGGTTGAAAATGACGAAAGTTGGATCTTAGCTACGCAAGAAAAGTTAAATCAATTTGAAAGAAATAAGGTTTGGACTTTAGTTTCAAGACCTAATGACTATCTCGTGATTGGTACAAAATAGATTTTTAGAAACAAAATTTATGAATCCGGGGTTATTATTAGAAATAAAGTTCGATTGGTAGCTTAAGGTTAAAACCAAGAAGAAGGAATTGATTTTGATGAAACATTTACACCCGTAGCTCGACTTGAAGCTATTAGAATGTTACTTGTGAATCGCTCTCAAAGATGATGTAAATTTGAGCTTCCCCGCAAGGAAACGGGTGTCGCGATTGAAGTATAAACCGGTAGTGTCTTGTATCGTTATCTCCCAAGAGACTAAGCCAAATATAAGCATCACATAAGCAAACAACCAACAATTTGCTTCGAATTAGAAATTTACTTAAGTAAATTGAAGCTATCTAAAAAGAAGACCGAAAATATATTGATGGTGACAGTATTTTGACTACCAAATTAAACTAAGTATTAAGAGCAATTCTAACTAGATTTAAAAACAATTAACAAAAGGCTTGAATGCAATTGCTTCAATTCACCAATTCTCTACAAGGTCTTCGATGGAGATTTTTATAACTTAAGTCAAGGCTCATTCCATGGATCTTTGACTTTGAGGATTTCGACCATAGAAACTCGAATTTATGTTTAATTGAGTATATATTGATGTTCAATTGTAGGAATCATATATACAAACCATTAATTGTGCAATTCATATACCAATTAGATGATTGTGTATAACAATTACCAACATAGCTTATGAATCTAAATGTTCTGTGGATCTACAACTCAATTGAAATGAATTTAAAGAAACTATAAGATAGATCATTGAAGTTCTTTTACCTTCATCGAAACCCTTGAAAATCCTTGATAGATCTCCACAATTACATCTAAGAGATGCTTAGCTATTTGAATCCATAAGGTAGAATATAGAGAATTACAAATCTATCATTAATTGGAGAAGAAATTGATGTTTACTTACAAGGAAAGTAGAAGAAAATGAAGGAAAATATAAAGGAAACTAACTTTCTCTCTCTAAAATTCGTACTAACTGTAAATTTGATGTAAAATGGTGATAGATACAGAAAATCCCGTCATTTTCCAGAGATACAGCGGTGAAAACCAAGCAAGAAGCACTGGTACGGTACGTACAGTACTGTTCACCGTACGTACGGTGAACATACCTTATGTACGGTCCCTCTTACTCTAATTCGAGTTCTTTGAATCTTGAAAAACTTCTGCAGGCGTACGTACGGTAGACCTTACCATATGTACGGTTATCTCACCGTACGTATGGTAACTCTAACCGTACGTACGGTCAAGGTACAAATGTGCACTTTTCAGCTCCTTTTAGCTCTAAGTCTCCCCTTCTTCACTCAAAACCTACAAAATACTTACAAACACTTGTTAGAACAATTATTATACTAAAATGAGGCATATATACAACCTAATTGGACTAACAATAGTTATTTAAGGACTTTAGATTACACTTTTGGAGTGTAATCACCACTCCCACCTAGCTTTTGCTAGTTCCTAGCAAAATGCGAAGAACAAAACAAATATGTACAAAAAAAAAGAAAGATAATCTCCACTTTCGTGGGAGTCCATGATGCATTCAGCTTACGCATCAAGCCTTTGAACCCCTAGGTTATCCCTAGTGGACGAGTGGTGTCTCGTGAGGGCTTACAGTGATGACACCTACAAACATCGCATTATAATCAACAATCCTAGATGTAGAACGATATAGGAGAAATGCATGAAGGTATATCACATCACTTAAACCAATGTATTTCTACTTTCAATACAAACAAGATAAGTCTATGAAGACATTATGACAAGATTCATGAGTGTGTGTGTGCTAGGATCATACATGGTAGTTTACAATGCTTCACTTCACACCGACAACCTTAAAGCCTCAATCCAAACACTCTCCGGGCATACAGTCAAAGAGTAATCGAACACACAGTTTATCTCACTTGGCTACTCATAATAAAAGAGTAAGTGTTCAAGTCATACAAAAGAGCAAACCAAACTAATAGAGACGATATAATGTGAGTGTATCAACTTAACATGACTTCATGGAAGAATGCTTATGGCATAGATATCAATTAAGCATGATGTGCAAACAATGTCTTACATCCCATCAAGACCTTATTTGAAGATCATGCTTTGGATCATAAAGGGCTTTGTAAGGGAAAGCCAAGAGGTATCAAGGCATGGTAAGAAGGAAAGAAAGGATGTAAAGATGCAAAACATGTGTGGTCAAGGCATGTAATGCTCATTAAAAGACATTATTCTTTTCCAACTTTCAACTTTTACAATATCAACTTCACCTCTCTTTGAGGTTTCAACTCCCTTCATCTATCAATCATTCTTATTTCTTTTCCATTTTCTTGTATGCTTTCAATTTTGACTCATGTATTATACTCTTTTCTTCTCTCTCTCTCTCTCTCTCTCTCTCTCTTTCTCTCTCTCAAAAGAATGGGAACACCTTGCACTTGTTACTAATGAATTTTTTTTCTCTTCTTCTCTTCTTCTCTTTTTTTTTTTTTTTTTTTCCTTTCTCATCTCTTTTCTCATGAGACTCAGAAATGCATTACAAAGGGTACAAAGATATGGTGACAAAGATAAGAAAATATCAATAAAACTCGGTGGCTCAAAGTGAACAAAGAGGGCCAAAAAATCAATTCCAAAGCAAGTATTATGTATATAGATCTTGATAGAATGCAAGTGCCAATCAATGCAAATCAATATCAAACCAACAAGCCAAACACAAGTATAATGAAGTCATTTGTAAATGAGAGAATTTCATAAGAATTCATTCGAGTAAGTGTAAAAATCTCTCCAATGAACTAATAGGCTTTACTCTCATCGAATAATGATCTCCACTCAATTAGGTCATAGATGCAAAGGTCAACAATGTAACGCTACTTAATATGATCCGTGCTCGTAAATGCAATCATCTCATCGTAATGAAATCAAAACCAAAGAATAACAACGCTTATCATATTGTGATCACGCCCCATGCTAACCCCTAATCATTCATGAATCCCGAAGTGAATCTCATAAGATATGCTATGGTCCTTCATGCGAAAAATCAACACATCCACTATGAATAAGAAAGGTCAACCGATAGATCACTAATGGATGCTAATAATGGGAAGTACATAGTGAGAGAAGCCATACAATACCGTCAATCTCTTACCATCATGCAAATGATAAAAAATGAATCATCCACTAATCACACATAAAAAATAACCTATGTATACTGTCGCACCAATATTTTTCATACTCGAAGAATACACACACAAGCGAGAAAAACACTGTACTCTCTTGTTAGAACTCACCCTCCTAGAAGAATGAGTGTGACTAGGTTTAAATTGAAAATAGATTTGAATAAAGGGCTTTTGGAAAACATTTGGAGTCACCACCTAACTTGATTAAGGTGAGTTAGGTCACCTAAAAACTAAGCACAATCCAAGGATCACACTTAACGTTTTTGAAAACGATTTTGAAAATACTGCCTCAAGAGAGGGTTTTTAGGAAAACAGGTTGTTTGGCAACCTTTAGAAAATAATTAAGGCCTTTTTGAAAATAAACTCCATTTTGGTCTTTTGAAAACAGTGATCTAGGTTCGGAGGTTGGTTACGTATCCTTTTGGAAATAAGCTTGAAAAAGGTTGTGGAATTTGAGATTTGAAAAAGGTTGTGACTGCACCCATGAAGGTTGCCTACGTATCCTTTTGGAGGAATCAGGTCAATCGTAGTTCGAACAAGAGTCCAATAGAAAATAGAAAGTTTGATTGTAAAAAGAAATTGAATTAGAATTTGGATTTGATTTGAATTTAGAATAGAAGATTGGAATGGAAGAATAGAGACCCTAGACCTAGGAAGATAGGATTTAGAAAGGGCTCGAGATTCAAAAAGACTTGACTTGAATGTTGGACTTGGAAGATCGAAAAAGGGTTGGATTTACGAAGGGTTCAAATTAGGAAAGGTTCGAATGAGGAAAGTTTCAAAATAGGAAAGTGTTATTTTTGGAAAGTTTCGTTTTAGGAAAGTTTCATTTTAGGAAAGTTTTCGAATTAGGAAGGTTTTGAAATTAGGAAAGTATTGAAATTAGGAAAGGTTTCATTTTAAGAAAGTATTGAAATTAGAAAGTTTTGAATTTAGAATGTTTTTAAATAGGGGAGTTTTGAAAGTTGAAAAGTTTAGAATTTAGAAAGTTTTGAATTTAGAAAGTTTTTATATTTGGAAAGATTTGAAGTTTAGGGAAGTTTAGAATTTTAGAAAGATTCAAAGTTTGAGTTTTAGAAATTCTTGAAATTAGGAAAGGTTTTGAGTTTAAGAAGGGTTTGAAAACTTAGATTTGGAAAATTAAGATTTAGAAATGGATGGAATTAAGAAAGGTTTGAAAGCTTAAAGTTTAAAGAAAGATTTAAAAGTTTAAGTTTAGGAAACTTAAGGTTTAGGACAGTATGAGATTAGAAAAGAGTGAATTAGGAAGGGTTTAGACTAGGAAGGAGTGAGATTCCTATTTCCTAAAACAAGGGATTAGATTTTGTTTCTAAAAAGAGATATTTTGATTTTGTTTCCAAAAACAGAGGATTGGATCTAGTTTCCTAAAGGGGAGATTGGATTTGGTTTCCTAAAGGGAAGATTGGATGGATTTGGAAACAGAAGTTTTAGAAACCCTAGATTTTGAAGAGCTATAGTTTTGATGTAGAAAAATGGTTTTGGAAATATATATAATTTTGATGTAAAAAACAAGAGGTTTTGGAAACCTAGGTTTTGAGGCTAAAATAAGGGATTGGAAATCATGCTTTTGGGAAGGAAAATTAGGGTTTCCTAATGGTTGGCTATAAGGTTTAACTTGGACTCGAAGGAAAGAGTTTTTAGAAAAGACGATTTTTGGAAAGAAATCCTAGAGAGGAGTTTCTAGAAAGTGAATTTTGAAAAGAGAGAGTTTTTTTGGAAAGAAATCCTAGTGAGGAGTTTCTAGAAGGAAGATTTTGGAAAACGTGTAGGGAGTGTTTTTAGAAAGTGAATTCGAAGAAGGTGTTTTTGGGAAAAAGTTATTGGAAAGTGTTTTTCTAGAAAGAAAACCTAGGGAGTGTTTTTAGAAAGTGAATTTTGAAGAGAGTGTTTTGGAAAGGAGTTTTTAGGGAGTTTTGAAAAATAGATTTTTAGAGGGAGTTTTTAGAAAACAATTTTAGAAAAGAATTTGAAGAAGGAGATTGGAGAGAGTTTTTAGAAAGTATGTTGGAAAAGAAGTTTTTAGGAGGAGATTTTTGAGAAGAGATTTTTTAGAAAGTATATAAAATATCTCACTTTCATAAAGCAATTTTAACCATAAGAAGGTTAGAACCACTTTAAGATAATGGTTTTGAAAACAACAATGTTTTAAAAATATGGACCATATTGATCACTTTAAATGTAATACTTTCTTAAAGCAACCCTAACGATGAAAAGGCTAGAACCACCTTAGGATTGTGGTTTTGAAAACAAGTTTTAAAAAAAAAGATTTTGATGCAATTTTGAAAACGATGTTAATGCAAGTTTTGAAAACGAGTTTGAAAATAAATTTTGGAAGAATGCAAGATCATGATATGCACAATGCGAAGAGAGTCGTGAACATACAAGGTTAAAGGCTTTACCACATAATCAAGGGGGCCGAACCCACGTGGTCTCCGGTTAGACTAAAAGAAAGCCGCCGACACGGTGACTCTCCAATAGCCTAATCCTATACATGGACCGGGAATTTTTTTGTTTGAAGTATGCAAGAAGGGGGTAAAAATAGAAGAAAACCCAAGTGGGTTTAGAGGGAGAAGAGAGGGGGGAAAATGCGTTCTTTATTTTGCTTAGCTTTGTGCGCTTTGCTTTACTTGTCTTGCTTCGGTCTTCACTTTAGTTTTTAAGAGTTTGTCTTCAATCTTTAAAACTTCAGATTGCAGCACTTCAAGTTTTCAATGGAGGGTTGGAGGCTAGTGTATGAGTGTATAGAAGTGTATGTGAGTGTATAAGAGGCTAGGGTTTGAAAAACCTAACGAGACTAGGGTTTAGAGAGGCTAAGAGCTCTGTATATCAAAAAGTAGAGTTTTTAGACTGAGTTTGCGGACCTCTTTCACACTGGAGGAGGCTCTGTATTTATAGGGATGGGATAGACCTGGCGCTTGTTGTAGTGGCGCCAGGGAAAAATTTCTCTTGGCGCCACTAGGAGTGGCTCCAGGAACTTAAGAAAGTTCATTAAGTTGGCAAGCAACGTATCTTGAGAAGATTTGGACGCCTGTACTAGTGATTACCATGCAATTTTTAGCCTGACTTCACTAGGAGTGACTCTAGAAAGCCCAGGAAGGACTTAAGGGACCGAGAATGGCCCAGAAGGCTAACAAAGGATAGGAACACTTAAAACAGTGTCCCGGAGGTAGTGGACTTGAAAAAGGATGACAACATTTGTCGGAATGGTTGACCGGGCCATTAGGGGCAAAATGGTCAACTAGATCGGAAAGCTGCCGGAATGAACTCAGAATGTCCCGAAAGATGACTCGAGATTTAGAAACATTCATTAGAATGTTCCCAAAGGCTACCAGCTGGATAACCAAAGCCGGTGTGGTTGGAAAAGGCAACCGGCCCACTAGGGGAAAAACGATCATTTTGCACCGGGTTTACCGGAACTGACTCGGAATGATCCAGAAAGATAAAGGAAGGTTAGGAATACGATAAAAAGTATTCTTGGGAGGTTACCAGTTTGATACCCAGAGCTGGTGTGATCCCCGAGCATTCGGATGCCTAGTGGCAAAATGGTCATCTTGACCGAAAAGTCTCAGAACTGGCCCGAAACTAACTAGAAGGCACCTAATCATGTCGGATCGTCTCTAAGAAGATCTTGGAAGGGGTGGACTTACCATTCTGAGGACTTAAGAGTGTTCTCGAGAAATGTGTCGAAAAATGGCCCTAGGGGCAGTTTGGTCATTTTTCACCGAAGTGGAGTAGCAGGCACTGGTGTTGACCTGGGTTTTGAGTGTTTCTACCACTCTTACGGCGGTCTCGTGACACAGGGGTTTGTTGGCATTTCCCTATATCGACCTGCTTGCGAGTATTTCCGCTACTCTGACGGTTGCGATGTTTATGAGTACTTCCGCTACTTTAACGGTTCGCGATCATTCCCGAGACTGCCTGATCTCAGGAAGCTGTTTAAGGGACTTAGCGCCTGAGAAGTTAACTTTCTTAAAAGATGTGTTGAAACGGACATTTCTACATTGGCGGGCTAGCAGGCGCCAAAGGTGGACCATTCTACCATCTAGGAGACTTGGGGTCTCGTCCCGGTCGACAGGTTTAAAAGGACTTACCGTTCTGAAGAAACTTTCTCCGAAAAATGTGCCGGATTTGGAATTGGAAAGGGGACTTACCATCTTCGGAAAGACATGCTTGATTTGGAATTGGAAAGGGGACTTACCGTCTTTAGAAAGACGCGTCTATTGGAAAATGAAAAGGGGACTTACTGTCTTTGGAAAGACGCGCCTATTGGAATATGGAAAGGGGACTTACCGTCTTCGGAAAGATGCGCCTATTGAAAAATGGAAAGGGGACTTACCGTCTTCGGAAAGACGTGCCTATTGAAAAATGGAAAGGGGACTTACCGTCTTCAGAAAAACGAGCCTAATTTGGAATTGGACCAAACAATGCCCCCTAAGGGTATTTTGGTCATTTTGCCTCTATTTGGGCCCGGTGGGCCTGCGAAGCGATGGATAGATGAAATTAGACTTAGAGAGTTAATTTGACTTAGAATATGTCCACATTGACTTGAATACAAGTCTGGACGGACTGTAGGCTGCTGAGCGGTAAAAAATGGGGTGCTTACATATACAAGAGGTCGACATACACTGAAAGAAATACATCATATAATACTCAAAACAGGCATGTAATCATATGAAACTGAAATGGGCTACATCAAAAATGCCGTGGAGGTTTAGATACATCGATGAATGAAATGTATGCATGGGATGTACATGAGATGTAATACATGAGATGCTATCTAAACCTTAGCCTGTCGAAGTTTGAAATTATCGTCATCCTGAAAATCATGCCCTTCTAGAGATGCATAATCTGATGTACCAACAATTAAGTTAGGAAAATCAGGCTCCTTATCCCCCCGAAGTCTGGCTAAGATGTCAGTCAACATCTGGCTCTGACATGTCTGCTCCTGTCAAATCTCATCCTGAAATCTGGTCTAAGAGGTCTGAAGCTCCGTAATCTGAGTGCCTAAAGTTGCCTATAAAGCAGTGATCTATGTTGCCCGGGCTGTCTCTAGAGTCGAACACCTCTAACAGAGCTCGGTATGGGCTGTCTAAAGACCCGCAACAGTCTGCTGCATCAACTGATTGGCCATGGTCTGCCTCTTGATATGTGCACTCTACTGATCTAATTGATGAGCAAATGCCTATGAGGCTGGACTAGCTTGAGCCTACTGCAACTTAGCCTTGGCTTATGGCTGTTGTCCCTCTACTGGAACTTGCTATCCCTTTACGGGAGCTTGCTGCTGTTGTTGGGCCGGCTGCTGGGCCTGAACAAGAGCCTCAGCCCATCTCTAAATACCTGCCAACTCACTCACAACCCTGTTCTAAGTAGACAAGGCAATCGGTGCAGGCACCAGAGCTAAAGGAGTGTCATTTGGAACTTCTACTTCGGCATGTGCAGTCAACTCAGTAATCATGCCTGCGAAAGGCAATACACCTTATGGCTTCATCGAAGCCGCTGACTCACAGAAAGCTCTAAACATGTAGCGAGGAAGATCAATGGTCCTACCTATCCCTGTCGCGCCTCGGCTTTTAGGGTATCCAAGGTCCTTTTGGCTCGAACACCAAAAGCACAAAACTCTGTCATTAGAACTCGTCCTCCTAGATGGACAAGTGCGACTAGGTTTGAAAATCTGTTTGACTAAGGGCTTTTAAGAAAGATAGGAGTCACCACCTAACTTGATTAAGGTGAGTTAGGGCACCTAAAACTAAGTGTTAATCCGAAGATTAAACTTAGGATTTTTTTGGAAAGGTTTTAAAAACCTCCTCAAGAGAGAGTTTTTAAGAAAATAGGTTGTTTGGCAACCTTCAGAAAGATTTAAGTCCTTTTGGAAAATAACTCCATTTTGGTTATTTGAAAACAGAAATCTATGATTCGGGGGTTGGTTACGTGTAGGGAAGATATCCTAAGATCATCACCTTACCCCGCCCTTTCGGTACCTACATGTCTAATCACCCTTTGTTCACTCACTTAGAATAACCGGTTACCATTGTCCACTTAATATCCACTTTAGAATTTTGAAAATGGGGTTTAGTCATCACTTTTCGGATGAATGATGCATGATGCAAGTTTTGGAAGAAGTTTTGAAAATGCCAGAGTTTTGAAGGATTTTGGAATGAGAACTTTGGATTGATTGAAAGTTTTGAAAAGGGGATTGGAGTTGAAATAGAAGTTATGACTGCACCATTTTAGGTTGCCTACGTATCTCATTTGGCGAGAATCAGGTCATTTGTAGTTCGGGCAAGAGCCCGATGAAAAATAGGCACATTAGGCCTTTGGAAGGTTTGAAGACACTTTGGGGTCTTTGAAAAAGTTTAAGACACTTTGAGGTCTTCGGAAAAGTTTAAAACACTTGGAGGTCTTTTGGAAAAGTTTAAGACACTTTGAGGTCTTTGGAAGTTGAAGACTTTTTGTGGTCTTGAAAGTTTTGACTTGAAATTGGATGGTGGAGTATTTTGAAAATATTTTTGGATCAACTTAAGGGAGTTTTGGAAAAAAAAAAAAAATGCTTTGGCATGACTCAAGAGAACTTGAAAGTGTTTTTGAAGTCTTGTTTTGAAAACCCAAGAGGCATAATTTTAGAATGTTTTGATGAATTAGTTTTTGAAAGTAGTTTTTGAAAATGGCTAAGGGTTTGGAATCCTAATATGGACAACCTTAGAGGTTGTTCTTGATTTATCACTTGTCCTTGGAATCCCTAACCATGAGAGGGCTAGGGACATCTTAGGTTTGTGACCTCTTGAAAACATTTTTGAAAATGCCTTGAAGATAGAGCGTAAAAACATTTGAAGAGTTTATAGAGTTGGTTTTTTAAAATCAAAAGAGTGGGAGGTTTTAGAAAAGTGGGTTATGAGAATGGTTTAAAATTGAGTGATCATTTAGAAAAGGGTTCAAGAGTTGGAACCTTGAAGTGTATTAACCTAGATTGGGTTGGCTTAGGGTTAGAGGTGACCTAAGGTTGACTAACTTGGGTTAGGTTAACCTAGGGTGAAGATGACCTATGGTTAACTAACTAAGGTTGGATTAACCTCAGGTTAAGGTGACCTAAGATTAACTAACTAAGGTAGGTTTGACCTAAGGTTAGGATGACTTAGGTTTAACTAACTAGGGTAGGGTTAACCTAAGGTTAGGATGACTTAGGGTTAGGTTAACCTAAGGTGAGTGAACTAGGGTCAAGTTAACCTAGGGTTGGGCAACTAGGGTTAAGTTAATCTATGGTTGGTCAACTAGGGTCAAGTTAGCCTAAGGTTGGATTGGGAAATGGTTTTGAAAGTTGGTTTCATGCACTTTTAGAAAGGGCTTTGAAAAATAAGTTATGTTATGCAAAGGACTTTGGTTCACAACCCTTTTGAAGATCATTTCCATGAAAATTTTGACTCTAGTCAAGAGTATGGTTTATATGGTTGGTGATTGGAAACCATTCCAAGGAAGGTTTCCTTATGGCCATTATAACCATAATCTTGACAAGAATGGGGGTTTCAAAAATCAACATAATGATGGCAATTTTTGAAAAATTATTTTTGATGCAAAGATGGAGAGAATGCATTTTTAAAAATAATCTTTTGAGAAGGATTTTCAAAACCATTTTTCAAGGGAAACATCCCATTAGGAGAGGGTTTATATGGCCAACAAAAGAGAGACCACTCAAGAGAGGGTTCCATGGGGCCATTCCAACCACTATACTTGAAAGAATGGAAATCTTGAAAATTAGAGAATTAGAGAGCAACCCTTATGCAAATTAAAATGTCATGATACCAAAATGAGAGTTAGGGGGTTAGTAGGAGGTCTTCTAAGGCATAACTTTTAAAATCCCATCCTAAACTTCAAGAGGCCAACTCTTGGAACAATTTTTAAAAAAAATATAGAGCTTGAAAATGGCATAAAAATAAGAGTAATGTAAGCATTGTGGAACATGACAATAAACATAAAATGAAGCCCAACATACAAAACATGATCAAAATAGTAATATGCAAGGGGTTATGACCACATACAAGGCTTTTAGGCTACACCACATAAACAAGGGGCTCTTAGGCCATACCATCTCAAAGTAGGCTAGTAAGAGGTCCCCTTACACGGTGGCTCTCACTTGCTTTCCTCTAAGCATGATCTAAGAGCCCTCTTAGCTCAAGCATGCAAGAATGGGGGGTTGTAGATGGGGGTTAAAATAGAGAATAGCCTAAGTAGGCTAGGAGGGAGAAGAGAAGAGTGGGGGAAGACACAAATGTAAAAGAGATACCACCTTGTGCCTTCAACACACTTGTAGTCTTCCAAAGATGCTTTGATTGGAGCTTGAATGACTTTAAGAAGGCTTAGAGGGTTGGTGGGGAATGTTTAATGGTGTATAAGGCTTTATATATGAAGTATATAGGCTTGGGGATGGTGGAATCTTACCTAAGTGTTGGAGGGATGAAGTGTGTATAGAGATTCACAGTTCTGAAGTGGCTTCAGCAGAGCTTCGCATCAGAAATCGGAGTTGGAATATGCAAAGGGTGGTCTGGTATTTATAGAGATTATGGAACAGGCCTGGCGCATGTACTACATGCGGCTGGCCAAACTTTGACCTTGCGCATGTAGGACATGTGCAGGTATTGTTCCATTGCAAGAATGATACGTGGCACCCCATGTACTAGGTAAATCTCGACTGTTGACCGAAAGTTGGTTGATCTGATCAAAATTTGAGCGCATGTAGTATACGCTCCATCACCGGGAAGGTTCGTCCAAACTTTGCCTCGATAATTAAGTCAATCGGGAAGGTGTCGGGGAATCGGTCGCACTCGGGATGTTCTCCCAGGGCTTCCGGTGAACTTTTATGTCTTTGGAAAGTTTGAATTGCATTCGGAAGCATGGGATATCGCCTTCGGAAGCATGCATAAAAGGTCACTATTGCGGAGCGTCTGTGATACGCTCCGAGGTTGTTTGAAAGTGGTTGCTTTCGTGTTGTGTGATCGAGGCATTCGGGAAGTGATCTTTTCAATTGGACCGTACAGATGGAAAGCACTCTAGAAATGCTTTCGGGAATTTTCAGATTTATGCATTTCTCAAGTCGTTTGACGGTGCGTTTAGATTAGGGAATCAGAGAAAAAGTCAACCTTGGCGGAGCGTCTGCGAGACGCTCTAGGGGTTGCTGAAAGTTATAGTTTTCGCACCGTACGATGGAGGGCTTCAGGAAGCAATCTATTCGATCGAGCCATATCGATGGAAAGATCTATGAACGAGCTTTCGATAATTCCTAATTCACGCATTTCTTAAGTCAGTTGACGGTGCGTTATAACTAGGGAATTGGGAGAAAAGACAATTTAGGCAAAGCGCCTGCGAGACGCTCTAGGGAACTTTTATCGAGTTGTGAGTGTTTAATGTCGTAGGGTCCTTCTCGGGTTAAACAAGGGTGTATGGTGAAACCCTTTGCTCGAAATCCCAAGATCGGTGTTGTTTCGGGGCATGTTTGGATTGCCAGGGGCGAAATGGTCATGTTGACCTGGATTGGCTAAAAATGGTCAGAAATGGTTTGGTGTATTGTGTTAAGCATGTAGGGTTGTTCAGGGATGGTTTTGGGAAAGTCTTTTACCGCTCGGCGAGGTTTTGTTCAGTGTTGGGGCGTATAGGGGCAAAACGGTCATTTTGACTAGAGTGGGCTAGAAGAAGACCGAATTTGGACCAAATGGTGTGCGGGGGATGCCTAATGGTTTAACAACACTTTGGAAGGATGGACTAATAGTTTTGAGGGATTTTGAACTTTCCTAAAACGTGCCTAGAGGCCCAAAGGGCGGGTTTTGGTCTTTTTTCACCGAGTCGGGCTAGCAGGCGCCGGTGTTGACCTAGGTGTTGGTTCCCGAGACTGCCCAGTATCGAAAAACTACCTGTGCAGTGTTGGTCTCTAAGAGCGCCTGGTCTTAGTGAACTACCTGTAGTGGTGGTGTTGGTTCCTGAGAATGCCTGGTCCCAGAAAGCTACTTGGAATGGTGGTGTTGGTCTTTGAGAACGAGCAGTTCTCGGAGAACTACCAAATGTCGGACATTCTACGTTGGCGGGCTAGCAGGCACCAGAAGTGAACTATCTAGAATTTGATGAGGTGTTGGTCCCCGAGATTGCCCGATCCTAGGAAGCTACCTGGATGGCGTTGGTTTTTGGAACCGCCCGGTCCGGAAAGCTACCTGGAGTAATGGTACTTACTCCCAGTTGGTTGGATGGGAGATTATAAGGCTCATCCCACACTTGCATGTGTTGTGATGTTGGAAACCAAATCCGGTCGGGCCGAAGATTGCCGAGCGAGCAAAAAGGGGTGCTTACAACTGCCTCTCTTCTTCTGGCTTTGCTTGCCGAAGGTAGAAAAATAACAAAGTAAGAATCCGTTTTTGGTCGCGAGGCGATCGGAGGGATGATGTGCCTGTGAACTTAGAATGCTTTGGGACCTCTCGTGGGTCACCGGTTTGGTAGGTTTTGGAATTGAAAAAGCTTTATATTCCGGTCGAAAATTGAGTTGCCGATTTGGCATGGTTTGGTTCAGGACACTCAATTCTCACAAGTGAATGTTGAAAGCTCGACTTTCGACTTTTGGCAAAGCCTTAAGAGCAGATTCGGACCTTTGGAGGCTTGAAATTGATTTTGGTGGGAAGCTGAAAGGTCGGGCGCATGTGTTACACGTGCGTTTGGTGTTTTAAGCTTTGCACATGTAATACATGCGCCAGTTTGAGTTTTGTACTAGCGCGACTGCTACATGCGCCAACCTGTGGCATATAAACAAAGTAGGTTCGCGTTTTGCATTTTTTGAGTTTTGAGTTTGGTTTGAGATTCCCTTTGAAGGGTTTTCGGAAGATTTCAACCTAGGATCATTGGGGGAGTGTTGGGGTGACATCAGGTACTTGTTGGAAGCCGTTCTTGTTGCCGAATCTTCGCCAGAAAGCTTGGTTTTCGCCGGAGAATTTCAAAGGTTAGTTTTCGATAGTTTCTTCGATTTTGATGTATATATCTCCGTTTCTTACGAATGACCTGCATAACCCTATGTTTTAGGATGTTTAGAACACAATGATCAGATTGCTTTTGTCATTGATGGATATTTGAGTGCGTTTGAATGATTTTTCATGCTTGTGAAAGTGGGTTTCTACGGGATTCGAAAAAAATCGCCTCCACAGGCTTGGGCATTATGTGCTTATGTGTGATTTTTGCACAGGACGTCTTGGAAAAATGTATGGAATTTCGTAATTTTTTGAAAAATTTTAAATTTTTGAATTTTTGAAAATTATGAAAAATAGAAAAAATTAAAGAAAATTAGAAAATGGATCCTATGGGTGGTTGAAAAATCATAAAACATCTTTGAAAAATTGTGGTGATGCGCTTGAAGGTTCTAGGAATTTTTGCAAAATTTTTTGAAAATAAAATTGGGACCAAGAAATTTTAGAAGCTGAAAGAACCGTCCTAAAAACTGTGTTTGAGGAAGGGACGTGTGCCGTGGAGTATGAGATTGCTTTGGTTGATGTGGTGGAAGGTTTGAGATTGCTTTGGGTTGTGTTTATGGCTTGTGAGATGTCGGGGTGGTGACTTTTTAATGTGAAACTCTGTCGAAATTGTCAAAAATTTTAACACTTCACTTTTAGAATTTTTTAATGAAGCAAATCCTTTTGAGAAAGGGCCTTTGAGGGAGAAAGCCCGGAGAAACAACAACTTTAGAGAAATTTTTGGGAGCAGGAATTTGAAGGAGAAAAACCCGAGAAAACGATTTTTAGAAAACTTGTGGAGCAGGGCTGTTGAAGGTGGAAGCCCAGGAAACTGTCAAACCCTTGAAATGAGACTTCTTTGAGGGAAAAGTTTCGAAAACCATTAGAAAATTTTTGAACCAGGGTTTTTGAAGGAGAAAGCCCACGAAACTGGTTTGAAATTTTGAAATGAGATTTTTTGAGGAAAAATCCCGAAAAGCCATTAGAAAATCTCGAACCAGGGCATTTGAAGGAGAAAGCCTGAGAAACCGGTTGGAAATTTTTGAAATTAGACTTTTTGAGGAAAAAGCCCAGAAAATCTTTAGAAAATCTTAAAATAGGCTTTTGAAGGGGAAAGCCCGCGAAATTGGTTTGAAATTTTGAAGTGAGGCTTTTTGGGAAAAAAAAACCCAAAAAACCGTTAGAAAATCTTGAAATAGGGCTTTTGAAGGGGAAAGCCCGCAAAATCGGTTTGAAATTTTGAAGTGAGGCTTTTGAGGAAAAAAAAAACCCAGAAAATCATTAGAAAATCTCGAACTAGGGCTTTTGAAGGAAAAAGCCCAAGAAACCGGTTTGAAATTTTGAAATGAGACTTTTTGAAAAAAAAGCCCAGAAAACCGTTAGAAAATCTCGAACCAGGGCTTTTGGAGGAGAAAGCCCGAGGAATTGGTTTGAAATTTTTGAAATTAGACTTTTTGAGGAAAAAGCCCTGAAAACCGTTAGAAAATTTTAGGTACCATACTTTTGCGGGGGAAGCTTGAAAACCGTTGAAAATCTTTGAGGCGATGATAGGTGGGGCCCTTGCCCTTCCACTTTTTCTTTCCTCTCTTTTTCTTTCTTTTTCTTTTTTTCTTTTTTTCTCTTCCCCTTTTTTGTCTCCTTTTTTTTTTTTGTTTATATACATTGATGCATTTATCTTTACACTTTTCACATATAGTGACTGATTGATTCTTTTAAATGTTGTCATTCTTTCAGGATGTCAGAGGCCGGAGGCGACGGTCCGAATAGGAGGTGCCATGGGAAGGCACCGCGAATAAAGATCGAGGAGGGCGGCAGCAGTCGGGGTAGCTCGGCTAGGGGCGGTTGCGGTAACGGTCCCGTTACTCCGGAAGTGGGAGTGGAGGAGGGTGATGTAGTCATGTCTCGGCTTTGGGCTTGGTATGCCAGCTATGCTGAGGAGGAGCGGCAGATTTTTTTTAGGGCTTTTGGGTATCTAGGATCGCTTCTTTCCGTGAGGCTGGTATCGGGCTTGGTTGAGGCCTCGGCTGCCTTCTGGTGCTCGGAGCTGTGTTTATTCCGATTTAGCGATTTTGAGATGACGCCGACACCTCACGAGTATGGGCGTTTGCTGGGCTTGAAGAGCGGTCAGGATGGTATAGTAGGCCCAAACTTCCCCCGGGGTTTTATGTCCGTTATTTCTGGTCAATTGGGGCTTAGACGCCAGGCTCTGGATTTGGCCTGTCACCCTGTTTTTTCGGCACTGGAGGTGGGTTTTTTGTTGGATCACTTTGAGTTTTTGTACTCGTCAGACTGCTTATCCTGGTGTTTGGCATACTGCCACGAAGTGGCCCATTGCCCGGATGAACGCGCTTGCCCTTATCTTGTTGAGTCTTTTGGTGTTCCCTCGGGGGGATGGTCGGGTGGATGACAGACTCTGTTCCTTGTTGTTGTCGATCCGTCGAGGGTATTCTTACGCTCCGTTGGCTGTGGGTGAGACATATATGAGTTTTTCCCGATTTCAGAGTGGGGAGGACACCTTTTTTAGGGGGTCTCGGCCCCTCTTTCAGCTGTGGGCTCTTGAACAGTTGTTCATTCATCGCATTACCTCTCACATATGGTACCCGGAGGTTGATCTCATCTGTGCTTTGGTAAGGTCTCAACAGGAGATTACTGACGGTGTTAACTGCCCCGATTCCCAGATGGCATGGGTGGCATTCCTTCAGACGAGGAGGTTCGATTTGGTTCAGTGGTACGTGGGTTTATGTAATGTTGATTCGTTGCGGGTATGAATTTCAAGTCAGGTTTTTATCCCTTTGATTGGCTTAAGGGGTGTTGCGCCCTTCTTTGGGATTTGGGTCCTCCGTCAGTTGGGCCGGACGCAGGATGTCCCGTATACTGCCGTGGTGACAGGGTATCCGGCTTATTTTGGTGAAGAGGTTCCGAGAGGCATAGTGACTGAGTTGACAGAGTTGTGGCAGACTTTAGGGGCGCATGATGCTTCGGACGGTCCGTTCTTATTCATTCCAACAGCCACTATTGATTACACCAGATGGTTTCGGGAGTATGTTTTGGGGGGTGCCGCGGCAAGGGATCCTCTTCCAGAGTCGCCCTTACCTCCGGTAGGGTATGGTGATCTTTTAGCTATTGCTACCATTAGGGCGAGGCGCCCACGAAGACTTTATTGCGCCCGCTTGAGTTAGTTGGAGACTCAGCTGGAGACAAGCAGAGGCCGAGTGAGTGATTTAGAAAGACAGCTGGAGGACGTGTCCAGGGCGAGAGACTCTCCTTTGGTTGATGTTTCTTGGGGACTTAGACGCCCTCAGAGTTCTAGAGACACTTCCTCTTCAGTGGAAGGCGACCTGTGGGACGCGTTCATAGTCCAGTTGAGGGATATAGTACACATCCTTTCGCAGGAAAAGGATCGCCTCCGTGATCGATGTCAGTGCCATAGGTTGAGCCAGTTATCGACTTGTTCTTTCGGGGCTTCTACCAGTGCTGGCCCTTCTGGGGGAGGGTTGGTGGTGCCGCCATTTATCGAGCCCAGTCCCTTGCCCGCTATCTCTAGTCCCGTGAGTCCTGCTGCTAGGAGCTCGGATGAGGATTCTTCTAATGGAGACGTGGATCGCTACCTCGTAGCCCCTTGGCCTTGACGTGACTGTTCCCCCTTTTTCTTTTTTCTTCCCTTTATGCTGTGGTTCAGGGTGTTTGGCTTTCTTCCAGGATTCCCTGCATTTGTAGACATGCTTATATTAGCTAAATTATTATGGTTTTTGTTGTAATAGATCCCACCTTTTCTTTGGGACAGGCCACCATCTGCTTGTTCCTGCATCAGTTTGTTAGTTTAACATGTGTTATAGCAGATGTTGTATCTATTGATGAGAACTACTTCCCTGGAATGGGATTTTCCTCGGGGTGTCTTTGGCGGGAGCCCGCGTGGTTCCCTTTTCTTGGCCTATTGATTTCGAGAGAATGTCTTTTTGTCGACCACACTCTCTTCCTGTCTTTTCCTACCATGGCCTGGGAATGTTCTACTCGATAGTTGGGGCAAACCTGAGGAGAATGTGGGAAGGTTTTTTTTTTTTCCTTTTTTTGCCTTTTTTGCCATCAGCGCCTTTTGTAGGTTTTCGCCGATTCCGGCTCTATCATTTTTGTGTCTCGGCACCCCTGCGGGTTTTCACCAGACCGACAGATTTGTATCTTGCCATGCCTCTATCTTTTTACTTGCGGTGCTCTTCCGAGTTTTCGCCATGCCCTTGGGGTCATGCCGCTTTTTTTTTTTAAAGGGAAACTTTCTCGAAGTTGAGGGAGGGCCTACTTGTCAAGGTGGAAGCTCGGGGATTTCAGGTATTTATTCCCATTCAAGAATCGTCATCTTTCTTACATCAAACTCAACTTAGATTAGGCAGTTTTCATTGATTAGAAAGGACTTTTCGGGTCAGGTTGTAATGAGGCTAGGTTACGAACCTTTGAAAGGGATGGTGTCAAAGGCTTAAAGCGTCATGTGGTTTCGGGGATTTACCGGTGATCACTTTTTATAGGCTTATCTTCCCCTTTTCTTTCTTCCTTATTTGTACGAACTCGCACCCATACAAGGCTTGTAGCTTTTGCCCCAGTATTACCACTTGCACAATCTGTTGACTTTCAAGAGGCATCTATCGCCATCATTAATTAATTAATTAATTATTTTTTTAACGTACTAGAAACTTTCTTTCTTCTCCTGTTTTGCTTTTTCATTTGGTTTACTAGTTTTACTTTTGCCGGTTTTGGACGGTAATCACCGCGTTGAGTTTATTGGGGAACGTAATTGGCTTGGAATGGGGTTGTAGCAAAGGGTATAATGTGTGGAAAAATGAATTGATGGCCTCTCATCATATCAATTTAAACTGCCTAATCTTTATGAGTCCTTTTGCAAGAATTTTGATGATTCAGAAAGGGAACGTGTTTATATCTTTTAACCAAAGTTCATGGCCTTCTTTTCATTGCAAATGAACTTCCCTGTTGCTTAAAAGAAAAGGAGAACTTCTAATTTACACAAAGTAGCGTTTGACTACGTCTGAATTTAAGGGGTTGGGGAACTCCTGCCCATCCATCTCTGCTAGTATGAGTGCCCCCCCTGTCAGAACCTTCTTGACTATGAAGGGCCCTTCGTAATTAGGGGCGAACTTCCCGCGAGCTCCTTCTTGGCTGGAGATTATCTTTTTCAATACCAGGTCTCCAATCTAGAAATTTCGGGGTCTCACCTTCTTATGAAACGCCTTAGCTACTCTCCTTTTATAGCACTGAGCGTGGCAGACGGTGGCCAACCGTTTTTCATCCAACAGGCACAGTTGAGCGTATCGATCCTTGATCCATTCTGCCTCTTCTAGCTAAGTCTCCATTAGCACCCTCATGAAAGGAACTTCTATCTCGACCGGGAGCACTACTTTACTTCCGTAGACCAATTCATATGGTGTTGCCCCGGTAGAGACCCTCATTGTGGTTCGATAGGCCATGAATGCGAAAGGGAGCTTCTCATGCCAATCTTTGTAATGGTCGATCATCTTCCGGAGGATTCTCTTGATGTCCTTATTGGCAGCTTCTACTGCCCCATTCATTTGCGGCCGGTAGCCTACCGAGTTTCGGTGAGTGATTTTGAAGGTTTGACATAACCGGGTCATCAAGTCATTATTCAAGTTGGTAGCATTATCAGTGATAAGTGATTGCGGAACCCTATATTG
Source organism: Euryodendron excelsum (assembly GCA_033060915.1). Taxonomy (NCBI): domain Eukaryota; kingdom Viridiplantae; phylum Streptophyta; class Magnoliopsida; order Ericales; family Pentaphylacaceae; genus Euryodendron; species Euryodendron excelsum. Next base: position 7,930,995 of record CM065392.1, on the reverse strand, counting down.
GAAGATAATGTGGCTTTTGAGGAACTTGTTCACTACTTTCTTGGTGAAATGTGCATAGGATGTGGCTTCGACCCACTTTGTGAAGTAATTGATGGCAACTAGGATGAACCGGTGTCCATTTGAGGCCTTTGGAGAGATTGGGCCGATCATATCCATTGCCCACATGGAAAAAGGCCACGGGGCTACCATCGAATGGAGCTTAACGGGTGAGGCCTTGATCATGTGCTCGTGTATCTGACATCTGTGATGTCGGAGGACGTACTGAACACAATCCGTTTCCATGGTGGTCCAATAATACCCTGTTCTGAGGATCTTTTTGGAGAGAGTATGGCCATTCATGTGGGGCCCACAGGTTCCTTCATGGACTTCCCTCATGATTTCTCCTGCCTCCGCTGCATCAGAGCATTTCAGGGGCCCTAGGGGGGATCTCTTGAAAAGCTCATTTCCAACTGAAAAGTATTGGGCTGCCATCCTTCAGATCATCTTCTTATCGTTTTGTACAACTTGGGCAAGGAATTCTCCGGTCTGTATATATCTTTTGATGTTGTAGAACCAGGGCCGTCCATCTAATTCAATGGAGGTGTTGAGGCAGTGCGACAGGTATCTCGAACAAAGATTTGGAGGGGAGGGATTTCGAAACCCTCATCCACTTTGATAGCCACAGCTAAAGTAGCCAAGGCATCAGCAAAACTGTTTTTGGTTCGGGGAATATGGTAGATACCTATTTTCTGAAACTTTTGGCAGAGGCCCTTAATCTGCTCATGGTAAGGAGAAAGTTTGTCATCCCTAGTTTGGTACACCTCCTTGATTTGTTGAATTACCAGATCAGAATCCCCGAAGACCCTTAACTCCTTAATCTTCATATCTATCGCCAATCGCAATCCCAAAATGCAGGCCTCATATTCGGCATTATTATTGGTGTAGAGATCCAATTTTATTTTGGATACAATGGGGTAGTGATTGCCCTTCTCGGAGACTATGACTGCCCCAATTCATGCGCCTTTCTTGTTTGAAGCTTTATCAAAGTACATTTTCCACCCCGGGTCTTCTTGTTTTTTGGCCTCAGACTTGGTGTATAAGATATCTTCGTCGGGGAAGCTGGGATCCATGGGTTGATACTCCTCGACAGGATTCTCTGCTAGGTAATCTGCTATGATTGGCCCCTTAACTGCCTTGCGAGTCGTGAAGACTATGTCAAACTCAGCCAGAATCACATGCCATCTGGCCACTCTGCTGGAAAGAGTGGGTTTTTTAAATAAGTACTTGATTGGATCTATCTAGGATATGAGGTAAGTGGTGTGATACAGCATATAGTGTTTGAGCCGATGAGATGCCCATGCCAAGGCGCATTAAGTTTTTTCGAGCATAGTGTATTTGACCTCATAGGGTAAGAACTTTTTGCTGAGGTAATAGATGGCCTGTTCCCGTCTCCCGATTTTGTCATGCTGTCTCATAACACATCCCATTGAGGTCTTGAGGATGGTTAAGTACATTAGAAGGGGCCTCCTCGGAGTTGGTGGTACTAGTACCGGGGGCTTCAGGAGGTACTCCTTGATCGTCTCGAAAACTTGTTGGCATTCTTCATTCCACTCCTTAGGGGCGTTCTTTTCTAGCAATTTGAAAATCGGCTCACAGAGGTGAGTCATTTGGGAAATGAATCTGCTAATGAAATTCAACTTCCCCAAAAAGGATCTAATTTCGGTCTCTCCCCTCGGGGGCGGCATTTCAATGATTGACTTTATCTTGGCAGGGTCCACTTCTATCCCTCTCTTGTTGACTATAAATCCTAACAGCTTTCTAGACGAGACGCTGAAAGTGCATTTGGTAGGATTGAGCTTGAGTTGATACTTGCGGAGCCGATCAAACACTTTTCGCAAATTGATAAAATGGTGCTCTTGGGCTCTCGACTTGACTATCATGTCATCCACATAAATCTCTACCTCTTTGTGTATCATGTCATGGAAGAGAGTGACCATGGCCTTTTGATAAGTTGCCCCGGCATTCTTTAGCCCAAAAGGCATCACTTTGTAATTGTATACTCGCCATGGGATGATGAAAGCCGTCTTCTCCCAATCCTCCTTGGCTATTTTGATTTGGTTGTATCCCGAAAACCCATCCATAAAGGAGAACATCTCATGGCCGGCCGTATTGTCTACCAGGATATCTATATGAGGTAATGGGAAATCGTCTTTTGGGCTGGCTTTGTTGAGATCTCGAAAATCGATACACATCCGGACTTTCCCATCCTTTTTCGAAACTGGGACGATGTTAGCCAACCATTGGGGATACTCGACCACTTGCAGGAATCCAGTATGGAACTGCTTGACTACTTCTTCCTTGACTTTCAAACTCCATTCGGGCTTGAGGCTTCGGAGCTTTTGTTTTACAGGCTTGATTTACAGATCTAGGGGCAGCCGATGCTCAACAATAGATTCATCCAACCCTGGCACGTCCTGGTAAGACCACGCGAAGACATCAATGTAGGCGACCAGTAGTTCCAGCATTTTTCGGCGTTGCCAATGATCTAATCCCATCCCTAGCTTGACTTCTTTCGGGAATCCCTTGCTTCCCAAATTAACTGTCTCTGTCTCCTTAATATTAGGAGTCTCGCGATTGTCATGTTTTTCCAACTGTTCTAAAATCTCTTCTGGGACCTCATCAGTGTTGTTGACATCAAGTTCAATTCCCAAGCGTTGATAGTTGAATTTAGTTTCGAAATCGTGGTTAGTCTGAATAGGCATTCTCTCGATTAACTGGCCAAGAAGCTGGACGAGCGGGTTCCTGATTAAAATAACAAGGAGGGTCATTTAATAACAGGGAAGTAATCATTCTCTTTTTCATATATAGATAATTTCCTACTACAGCTGTTGATTTGAAAATGGAAATAACAATAGAAAGATAGACAGATGACAAAGTTTTAGGGAGTTAGAAATGCATGGAATGCCCCGACAAGCTTGTACCAAAACTTGCGCGCCCGAAGGAGATCCTCACTGTCCTAGTTATCAAGATTTTCTCTCGGAAGGGCGGGTCTGATTATGCTATGCTCGAGTACTTCCATATCTGAGAGTGAAGGTACGTCGATCATCAAGGCCTCTTGATTAGCTTGGCTGCCTGCCTCCTTTTTTCCCCTCTTAAGGCCATTGTCGTTTTTTACCAAGCAAAGCTCTGCGAATTGGAGTGTTACCTCTTCCTCTTCTGCCTTTCCTGGTGCGATCCTCTGTCGCTTCCTCTTCTGGGCTTGCTCCTTGATTTCCTTCTTTGTCGGCTGGTACCCCAGGCCAAAAGTATGTTTTTGGGACGGAATGTCAGGAATTTCGGGAATCCCCTGCAACTTCCTCCCTAACCCTTTGCCTGGCTGATACCCGTTCCTCTGGAAGTAGCGAGCAATCATCTGTGCATTACCTGAATACCTTGGCTTGACTATATCTCCCTCATGTATCGTGGTAACGTATTCCAGGGACTGGAAATACGATGGGGCGGCCAACTCGGCGTATGGAATGGCATTGGCTTTGTAAATCGCAAACTCCTTTTTAGTGTAGATAGAATTCAGCTTAACCTTGATGATGAATTTGATCTTTTGATGGAGACTGGACGGCACCACTCTGGCCAAATGAATCCATGGCCGTCCGAGCAACATGTTATAGGCTGAGGGTATTTGCAGAACTTGGAACTTGATAGCAAAGGTAACAGGCCCTATTTCGACAGGTATCTCAACTTCCCCCATTGTCTCTCTCCTGGATTCGTCGAAGGACCGTATAACAATGCTGATGTGGTTTAAGTGAGATTGGTCCATCCTAAGTCTCTCCAAGGTCGAGTACGGGTAAACATTCAGAGCCGATCCATTATCCACCAGTACCCTTGATACGATCATCCCTTTGGTTTTGACGGTTATATGTAGGGCCTGCGTATGCCTCGTCCCGTTAGCGGGGATCTCATCATCAGTAAAGGTGATGACATTTGGTGCCATGATGAGTCCCACCATGTTTTGTAGATTGTCAGGGATAAAGCTATCTGGCACGTGGGCTTTTTTAAGAACCTTAAGCAAGGCATTACGATGAGTTTTAGAGGTAAGAAGCAGGCCCAACATGGAGATGTGGGAAATGGGTTTTCTTAAGTTGTTCCATCACATCATAGTCATTTTTTTTAAGGCTTTGGCGAATTCAGAGATGTCGTGTTCCGTCAGAGGATTAGAACATTCTCCCTCCTTATCTTTTTCTTTTCTTCTTCTCTCTATCTCCTTCGAAGTATACCATCGGCCTGACCTAGTCATTCCCCCGATTTCTGTAATAGATTCTTCTGTGGTTTGGGTAGGAGTTGGGGGTAATTCCAGGGTACCTTATGCAGGTCGGTAACTGGCGGTTGCGACAGCAGAGGTAGAGTTGTTCTTTTTGGTATTGGTAAGGAAACGAGTGTTGGTTTTTCCGTCTGGGGGAGAATGGGTAAGGTGACGAGAGATAGGGGGATGCTTTGAGGTGTGGGAGTATATATGGGAGGCGGGGGCGTCATGGCTCTTCGAAGGTCTGTGTGGGGGATGAACCCGGCCATTGCAACCATGGGTTTTGGGACTTTTGGCTCTCGATAGGGGGTGAGAATGATACGGAAGTACGGAGGGTAAGGTGAGGCTTCAGTGGTTAGGATTAGACTGGTCTACATAGGCTAGATGATTAGGAAGGGTTATGAAGTGGTGGCCTCGGGGAGATTAGTTGCTTGAACTTTGACTGGGAGAGCGGTACCCTTTGGGATGAGGATCTCTTGAAGGCCCTTAGGTGGCTACCTCGAGGTTGGCCAAGCCTTATCTAGGTTCCATTCTTTTCTGTCATCCCGAAAAATTTCCAGTAATTTATCAGTCACGGGCTTTAACATAGCGGAAATGTCGCCCAGTTTTCCCTCTATCTGTCTTGGATTGATGGCTCGATCATTTGGTGGGATGGCCATTTTTTCCACAGGGTCCATGTCCTCTTGCATTGGTTGTTTTCTTCGTTTTATGGCAAGGATTTGGGCCGCATTTTCTGCACGGCTTTGTTGATCAGGAGTGTTGCCTCCTTTGGACATTTGTGTTGTTCTTTGTCAGGTACGGACTGGCGTTCGGAGGACAGGGGTTACTCGTGTTCCTCTTCTTCCTTTTTTGGAGCATTGGTGACCTACAATGCAAGCAGTCTCACCAAAAACTATTGCTAGTCCTTTGATGAGATGGGGGGGGGGGTGGGGGAGGAGAAGAAAACAAATAACAAAAACAAAACAAAAAGATCACATGTTAGGTTCTTGATTTGGAAAGGTTTTATGCAATGCATGGCCTAAGGATGACCTTGTTTTTTGAGGGAAACTAAGCATGATGCTTTGGCTCATGTCTGGAGATAAGGGATTGCCCCTGCATGCAAATACTATATCTGCCCCTGTTCATCCATTCATTCGTACATTCATTTGACAATAAGAACGATTTTATTAAGATGAATTCTTTTTGATACATAAAATTTTCTCAAAGATATATAAAAATGGGGAGGGGGAACATTTTCCTTGGGACTTCCACCTATTCTACATTTTCACCATAGAACACTAAGCCTCCGGATCTGCTTTGCTGGTAGGAGACCTTGATTCGGATTGCTCCATTGTCTTCTTGACAACCCTATCTCCATGAGCGAAGAGGGATTCAGGCCCCTCTTTATGAGATGACTTTGATGCATGCCATGAATCCTTAGGGTCTCGTAGTACCCTTAGGAGTTTTGGGTAGGCTTGAATTAGACGAGAAGGTATTTGAGCCTTTCTCTAGGGGTTGATTGGGTGTATGAAGATGCAATGACTTGAGTTACTTTCAGAACTCTTGTCTGTAAGCACCCCATTTTTTATCGCTCGGCAGTCTACACTCTGTCTAGACTTTTGTTTAAGTCATTGTGGGTATATTCCAATCAAAACAACTTTTTAAGTCCAAATCCCGCCTGTCCCTTGCCTCGCGGGCCTGCCGGGCCCAAATAGAGGCAAAATGACCAAAATGCCCTTAGGGGCATTGTCCTTTCCTTTCCGAATCCAGTCCCACTCTCGAGACAGTTTATTCCTCGAGACGGTTCCAATCCAGGCACGTCTTCTCGGAGACGGTAAGATCCCTTTCCAATCCCTCTCTCGAGACAGTTTATTCCTCGAGACGGTTCCAATCCAGGCACGTCTCCTTGGAGACGGTAAGACCCCTTTCCAATCCCTCTCTCGAGCCAGTTTATTCCTCGAGTCGGTTCCAATCTAGGCACGTCTCCTCGGAGACGGTAAGACCCCTTTCCAATCCTTCTCTCGAGACAGTTTATTCCTCAAGACGGTTCCAATCCAGGCACGTCTCTTCGGAGATGATAAGTCCCCTTTCCAATCCCACTCTCGAGATAGTTTATTCCTCGAGACGGTTCCAATCCAGGCACGTCTCCTCGAAGACGGTAAGACCCCTTTCCAATCCCTCTCTCGAGATAGTTTATTCCTCGAGACGGTTCCAATCCAGGCGCGTCTCTTCGGAGACGATAAGTCCCCTTTCCAATCCTACTCTCGAGACAGTTTATTTCTCGAGACGGTTCCAATTCAGGCGCGTCTCTTCGGAGTCAATAAGTCCCCTTTCCAATCCTACTCTCGAGACAGTTTATTCCTCGAGACGGTTCCAATCCAGGCACGTCTCTTCAGAGATGATAAGTCCCCTTTCCAATCCCTCTCTCGAGACAGTTTATTCCTCGAGATGGTCCGAGTAGCGAAACTACTCACAAAATCGTTAGAGTAGCGGAAATACTGACAAATAGGTTGATATAGGGAATTGCCAACAAACCCCTGTGTAACGACGACCGCCGTTAGAGTGGCAGAAACACTTAAAACCTAGGTCAACACCAGTGTCTGTTAGCCCACTTTGGTGAAAAATGACCAAACTGCCCTTTTCGAGACTTTCCGGTCAACATGACCATTTTGCCCCTAGGCATCCGAATGCCCCGGGAACCACACCGGCTCTGGGTATCAAACCGGTAACCCTCTGAGATTGCTTTTTATAGAACTCTCAACCTTCCTTTATCTTTTCGGATCATTTCGAGTCAGTTCCGGCCAACTCGGTACAAAATGACCGTTTTGCCACTGGTGTGCCGGTCTCCTTTTTTGACCACACCGACTCTGGGTATCAAAACGGTAACCTTCTGAGACTAATTTTTATAGTGTTCTCAACCTCCTTTTACCTTTCCAGATCATTCCGGGTCAGTTCCGGCCAACCCGGTGCGAAATGACCGTTTTGCCCTTGGTGGGCCTGTCTCCTTTTCCGACCACGCCGGCTCTGGAAATCAAACCGGCAACCTCTGGGAACATTCTGAATAATTTTTTCAGATCCCAAGTCTTCTTCTGGGATAATCCGAGTCTGTCCCGGCAGTTTCCTGATCCGATTGACCGTTTTGCCCCTAAAGGCTCGGTCAACCCTTTCGACACATCATATCCTTATTTTTCAAGTCAAATGCCTCCAGGACACTATTTTAAGTGTTCTTGCTCTTTTTCAGCCTTCCGATTCATTTTCGATTCCTTCAAATCCTTCCCGGACTTTCCAGAGTTACTCCTAGTGAAGCCAGGTTAAAAATTGCATGGTAGTCACTAGTACAGACACCCAAATCTAGTCAAAGATACGTTGCTTGCCGACTTTAAACATTTCCTAAATGGCTGGTGCCACTAGTAGTGGCGCCAAGCCTGACGTGGAGCCACTGCAACAGGCGCTAGTGTTGTCCAACCTCTATAAATACAAAGCCTCATTCAGCGTGAAAAGGGTCCGCAAACTCAACCTAAAAATCATATATTTCGATATACAGAGCTCGAGCACCTCCTAAACCCTAGCCTCCTTAGGTTCTTTCAAACCCTAGCTACCATACACAAACCCTAGCCTCACATACACTCCTATACATCCCCATACACTCATACACTAACCTTCAACCCTCCTTCGAAGACTTGAAGAGTTGTAATCTGAAGTTTGAAGCTTGAAGATAACTCTTGAAGACTGAAGGTGAAGATCAAGACGAAGACCGAAGACCGAAGACAGCACGGCGCGCAAAATAACAAGACATACGGTAGGCTTCTTTTTAAATTTCCGCACTTCCCCCTCTCTCTTCTCTCTCCTAACCCACTTGGGTTTCCTCTATTTTAATCCCCCATCTCTTTCCTCCCCTTTCTTTGCATGCTTGAAATAAGGTGATTCCTGGTCCATGTGTAGGATTGGGCTATTGGAGAGTCACTGTGTCGGGGGCTTTCTTCTAGTCTAACCGGAGACCACGTGGGTCCGGCCCCCTTGATTATGTGGTGAAGCCTTAGCCTTGTATGTTCATGACCCAAAATTGCATTGTGCATATCATGATCTTGCATCTTCCAAAAACTGTTTTCAAAGTTGTCTTCAAAATCGTTTTCAAACTTGTTTTCAAAATTGCATCAAAATCTCTTTTTCAAAAACTTGTTTTCAAAACCACAATTCTAGGGTGATTCTAGCCTTTCCATGGCTAGGGTTGCTTTAGGAAAGTGTTACATTAAAAGTGACCTTTTATGGTCTATATTTTCAAATCTTATTGTTTTCCAAAACCGCTTTCCTAAAGTGGTTATAACCTTCTTATGCTTAGAATTGCTTTAGGAAAGTGAGATGTTTTTATACCTTCTAAAAACTCTTTTTCCAAATCCCTCTTCCTAAAAATCTCTTTTTCGACATACTTTCCTAAAACTTTCCTCCCCAAAATTGTTTTTTAAAAACTTTTTACAAAAATTTATTTTTCAAAACCTCATTTTTCAACTCCTTTCTAAAAACTCTTTCCCCTCAAAATTCACTTTCTAAAAACACTCCCTAAATTCATTTTCCTAAAAAACTCTCTCCAACAATCTCCTTCCAAAAATCTTTCCAAAAACTCTCTTCAACAATCTTCTACCAAAAATCTTCCTAAAAAAACTCTCTTCAAAAATCTTTCCAAAAAACTTTATTTCCAAAATCTTCCTTCTAGAAATTCCCCTTTAGGATTTTCCTTCTAAAATCTACGTTTTCAAAAACACACTTTCCAAAAACTCCTTCTCCTTTTCCAAAAACTCTATTTTCAAATTCACTTTTCAAAAACCCCTCCCTAGGATTCCTTTTTAGAAAATCTTTGTCTCCAAAAACGCGCTTTCCAAAACTCTTTTCTTAGAGCCCAAATCAAGCCCTAGAACTCACAATTAGGAAACCCTAATTTTCTTTCCAAAAACATGGTTTTCAAACTTTGCCCCAAACCTAGGTTTCCAAAACCTCTTGTTTTCACATCCAAACTATACATGTTTCCAAAACCTCTTTTCTACGTTAAAATTCCACACTTTCAAAACTAGGGTTTCTAGAATCTCCCTTTTCTAAATCCTAACCAAATCAAATCTTCTCGTTTAGGAAACCAAATCCAATTCTCCGTTTTTGGAAACAAAATCCAACCTTTTCTTTTAGAAACCATATCCAATCCCTTCCTAATCCAATTCTTTCCTAATTCAAATCCTTCCTAAACTTCTACTTTCCTAAATCTTAAATTTCCTAAAACTTTCAAATCTTTCTTTAAACATTAAGTTTCCAAATCTTTCCTCATTCAACCCTTTCTTAATCCTACCTCTTTTCAAATCTTAACTTTCCAAATCTAGATTTTCAATTCTTTTCTAAACTCAACATTTCCTAATCTCAAGATTTTTCTAAAACTCTAAAACTTTCTAAATCTTAGACTTTCCAAATTTCAAATCTTTCTAAATTCAAAACTTTCTTAAGTTAAATCTTTCTAAACTTCCAAATTTTCTAAATTCTAAACTTTCCAAAACTTCAAAATCTTTTCAAATTTAAAACTTTTCTAAATTCAAAACTTTTCAATTTTCAAAACTTTCCTAAGTCAAAACATTTCTAAATTCAACACTTTCCTATTTCAAAACCTTTCTTGAAATAAAACTTTCCGATTTTCAAAACTTTCCTAATTTCAAAACTTTCCTAATTTGGGAACTTTCCTAATCTGAAAACCTTTCCTTTTTCGAAAATTTTCTAAACTCAAAACTTTCCAATTTCAAAACTTTCCTAAAATGAAAACTTTCTTAATTTTGAAACTTTCCAAAAATGACACTTTCCTAATTCGAAACTTTCCTAATCCAAATCTTTCCTAAATTTCAAGTTTCCAAATCTTCCAAGATCTTTCCAAATCCAACATTCCAATCCAATCTTTCTAAATCTCAAGTCTTTCCTAGGCCTCCTACCTTTTCTAAGTCTAGGTTTCCTAAACCTCCATCTTTTCAAAACCAAGTCTTTCCAAAATCCATCTTTCCAAAGCAAGTTCAGTCTTCTCAATTTCAATTTCCAATCTCCTCTTCTAATTTCAAATCAAATTCAATTTCCAATTCAATCTTTTTCTTCCAATCCAACCTTCTATTTTCAATCAGACTCCGGTCCGAACTACGACTGACCTGATTCCCCCAAAGGGATACGTAGGCAACCTTCATAGGTGCGGTCACAACACTTTTCGAACTTTCAATTCCACCCTCATGGGTGCGGTCTCCATATTTTCAAATCCCGAATTCCAATCTACTTTCAAAATTTCAATTTCAAAATTTCTATTTTCAAATTTCTACTTTCAATTTTCAAACTTTCTAATTTCAATTCCATCTCTTCAAATCTATTTTCAAATCAAATCAATTTCAAATCAATCTCTTTCCAAATATATTTTTCAATTCTCTTTCCTTGCACTTGCATATCATGCAACATGTTAGTTTTTAAACATTGTTTTTCAAAGTGAATAGGATTGAACTATAGTTAGATGAAGACTCTCATAGGTGAATCTAGGGTAGATTGACATGTAGGTACCAAAAGGGCAGGGTAGGGTGATGGCTTAGTGCGTCTTCCCTACACGTAACCAACCTCCGAACCTAGAATCACTGATTTCAAAGACCAAAAATGAGTTATTTTTCAAAAAAGGCTAAATGTTTTCCAGAGGTTGCCAAACAACCTTTTTTCTTAAAAACCCTCTCTTGAGGAGATATTTTCAAAAACCCTAAGTGTAGTTTTCGGATTACGCTTAGTTTTTAGGTGACCTAACTCACCTTAATCAAGTTAGGAAGCGACTCCAAATCTTTTTCAAAAGCCCTTTATTCAAATCAAATTTTCAATTCAAACCTAGTCGCACTCATTCTTTTAGGAGGGTGAGTTCTAACGAGAGAGTACAGTGTTTTTTCCACTTGTGTGAGTATTCTTCGAGTGCGAAAAATCTGGGCGCGACATTGTCTTGAAGTGAGTTCCGATGCATGAGCAGTTATAATGCATGTACATAGAAACAACAAAAATTAAGAAGCGTAACAACATGGATTAATCAAAATTTATATGGGAAAATAACGCGTGTGTCCTAAATTCGGTAGAGGTTCGGCTATGCATGGGGTGCTACATGAGCATGAGGTTGGGGGTTTACTAATGCTTCCTAAAGAGCTCGGTCCCTGAACCTTCAAACCTCCGGCGTCCACCCCCGAAAGGATGAACTCCATCTTTGGTTGGTGGTTTGAGCAGGGGAACTATCAAGAGACCGTAGGCTAAGAAACTGACACAGCATCCGCCCACAGTCAATATACTGTTCCCCCTTCTATCTAGAAGAGTAGTAACTAGGTAATATATGCAAGATGCAAATAAGAGTGAGCGCACCGAGTGTGTGTGGAATTTTTAAAAATGGAGGAAAGGACCCAACAACAAACATCACATCCTGTCCATTCATTCACATACATGGCAATAAATAAGACATGAAATAAAAGATGTGAACAAAGGTTCACCTACAAAAGACAAATGCACAGAGTTAGTAACTTTTCGAAAAACTCAATGCCAGACAAAATAGATGATTAATGTAAGTGCATGAATATGGGCCATGAATGCAAGCGATGACACTTATTTGAAAATCATTTTGAAAAATAAGGTTTGCTTTGGAAACTTGAAAAATTTGAAGAGTGGACAAAATTGGACAAAGTAACCGGAGATTCTGGGTGAGCGAAGGGTGAAGAAACATGTTAATGGCCTAACCCTCGAAGTGTCCCCAGTGGAGTCGCCAGCTGTCGCGCCCTGGTTTTTAGGGTGTCCAAGGTCCTTTAGGCTTGGACACCAAAAGCACAGAGCTCTGCCACTAAAACTCGTCCTCCTAGAAGGACAGGTGTGACTAAGTTTGAAAATCGGTTTGACTAAGGGCTTTTAAGAAAGATAGGAGTCGCCACCTAACTTGATTAAGGTGAGTTAGGGCACCTAAAACTAAGTGTTAATCCGAAGATTAAACTTAGGGTTTTTGAAAAATGTTTTAAAAACCTCCTTAAGAGAGGGTTTTTAAGAAAATAAGTTGTTCGGCAACCTTCAGAAAGATTTAAGTTCTTTTGGAAAATAACTCTATTTTGGTTATTTGAAAACAGAAATCTATGATTCGGGGGTTGGTTACGTGTTGGAAAGATATCCTAAGATCATCACCTTACCTCGCCCTTTCGGTACCTACATGTCTAATCACCCTTTGTTCACTCACTTAGAATAACCAGTTACTATTGTCCACTTAATATCCACTTTAGAATTTTGAAAATGGGGTTTAGTCATCACTTTTTGGATGAATGATGCATGATGCAAGTTTTGGAAGAAGTTTTGAAAATGCGAGAGTTTTGAAGGATTTTGGAATGAGAACTTTGGATTGATTGAAAGTTTTGAAAAGGGGATTGGAGTTGAAATAGAAGTTATGACCGCACCATTTTAGGTTGCCTACGTATCTCATTTGGCGAGAATCAGGTCATTCGTTGTTTGGGTAAGAGCCCGATGAAAAATAGGCGCATTAGGGCCTTTGGAAGGTTTGAAGACACTTTGGGGTCTTTGAAAAAGTTTAAGACACTTTGAGGTCTTCGGAAAAGTTTAAGACACTTGGAGGTCTTTTGGAAAAGTTTAAGAAACTTTGAGGTCTTTGGAAGTTGAAGACTCTTTCTGGTCTTCGAAGTTGAAGACTTTTTGTGGTCTTGAAAGTTTTGACTTGAAATTGGATGGTGGAGTATTTTGAAAATATTTTTGGATCAACTTAAGGGAGTTTTCGAAAAAAAAAAAAAATGCTTTGGCATGACTCAAGAGAACTTGAAAGTATTTTTGAAGTCTTGTTTTGAAAACCTTAGAGGCATAATTTTAGAATGTTTTGATGAATTAGTTTTTGAAAGTGGTTTTTGGAAACGGCTCAGGGTTTGGAATCCTGATATGGACAACCTTAGAGGTTGTTCTTGATTTATCACTTGTCATTGGAATCCCTAACCATGAGAGGGCTAGGGACACCTTAGGTTTGTGACCTCTTGAAAACATTTTTGGAAATGCCTTGAAGATGGAGCGTAAGAACATTTGAAGAGTTTATGAAGTTGGTTTTTTGAAATCAAGAGAGTGGGAGGTTTTGGAAAAGTGGGTTATGAGAATGGTTTAAAATTGAGTGATCATTTAGAAAAGGGTTCAAGAGTTGGAACCTTGAAGTGTATTAACCTAGATTGGGTTGGCTTAGGGTTAGAGGTGACCTAAGGTTAACTAACTTGGGTTAGGTTAACTTAGAGTTAAGATGACCTATGGTTAATTAACTAAGGTTGGGTTAACCTCAAGTTAAGGTGACCTAGGGTTAAGTAACTAGGGTAGGTTTGACCTAAGGTTAGGATGACTTAGGGTTAACTAACTAGGGTAGGGTTAACCTAAGGTTAGGATGACTTAGGGTTAGGTTAACCTGAGGTAAGTGAAATAGGGTCAAGTTAATCTAGGGTTGGGCAACTAGGGTCAAGTTAACCTAGGGTTGGTCAACTAAGGTCAAGTTAGCCTAAGGTTGGATTGGGAAATGATTTTGAAAGTTGGTTTCATGCACTTTTAGAAAGGGCTTTGAAAAATAAGTTATGTTATGCAAAGGACTTTGGTTCACAACCCTTTTGAAGATCATTTCCATGAAAATTTTGACTCTAGTCAAGAGTATGGTTTATATGGTTGGTGATTGGAAACCATTCCAAGGAAGGTTTCCTTATGGCCATTATAACCATAATCTTGACAAGAATGGGGGTTTCAAAAATCAAACTAATGATGGCAATTTTTGAAAAATCATTTTTGATGCAAAAATGGAGAGAATGCATTTTTGAAAATCATATTTTGAGAAGGATTTTGAAAACTATTTTTCAAGGGAATCATCCTATCAAGAGAGGGTTCATATGGCCAACAAAAGGGAGACCACTCAAGAGAGGGTTCCATGGGGCCATTCCAACCACTATACTTGAAAGAATGAAAATCTTGAAAATTAGAGAATTAGAGAGCAACCCTTATGCAAATTAAAATGTCATGATACCAAAATGAGAGTTAGGGGTTTAGTAGGAGGTCTTCTAAGGCATAACTTCTAAAATCCCATCCTAAACTTCAAGGGGCCAACTCTTAGAACAATTTTTGAAAGAAATATAGAGTTTGAAAATGGCATAAAAAAAAGGGCAATGTAAGCATTGTGGAACATGACAATAAACATAAAATGAAGCCCAACATACAAAACATGATCAAAATAGTAATATGCAAGGGTTCATAACCACATATAAGGCTTTTAGGGTACACCACATAAACAAGGGGCTCTTAGGCCATACCATCTCAAAGTAGGTTAGTGAGAGGTCCCCCTACACGGTGGCTCTCACTTGCTTTCCTCTAGGCATGATCTAAGAGCCCTCTTGGCTTAAGCATGCAAGAATGGGAGGTTGTAGATGGGGGTTAAAATAGAGAATGGCCTAAGTAGGCTAGGAGGGAGAAGAGAAGAGTGGGGGAATACACAAATGTAAAAGAGATACCACCTTTTGCCTTCAATACACTTGTAGTCTTCCAAAGATGTTTTGATTGGAGCTTGAATGACTTCAAGAAGGCTTAGAGGGCTGGCGGGGAATGTTTGATGGTGTACAAAGCTTTATATGTGAAGTATATAGGCTTGGGGATGGTGGAATCTAACCTAAGTGATGGAGGGATAAAGTGTGTATAGAGATTCGCAATTCTGGAGTGACTCTAGCAGAGCTTCGCATCAGAAATCAGAGTTGGAATATGCAAAGTGTGGTCTAGTTTTTATAGAGATTCTGGAACAGGCTTGGCGCATGTACTACATGCGCATAGCCAAACTTTGACCCTGCGCAAGTACTGTTCCATTGCCAAAATGACACGTGGCACCCCATGTACTAGATAAATCTCGACTGTTGATCGAAAGTTGGTCGATCTGATCAAAATTTGAGCGCATGTAGCATACGCTCCATCACCGAGAAGGTTCGTCCAAACTTTGCCTCGATAATTGAGTCAATCGGGAAGGTTTCGGGGGAATCGGTCGCACTCGGGATGTTCTCCCAGGGTTTCTGGTGAACTTTCATATTTTTGGAAAGTTTAAATTGTGTTTAGAAGTGTGGGATATCACCTTGAGAAGCGTGCATAAAAGGTCACTTTTGTGGAGCGTCTGTGATACGCTCCGAGGGTGTTTGAAAGTGGTTGTTTTCGTGTTATGTGATCGAGGCCTTCGGGAAGCGATCTTTTTGATCGGACCGTACCGATGGAAAGCACTCTGGGAATACTTTTGGGAATTCTCAAATTTGAGCATTTCTCAAGTCGTTTGACGGTGCGTTTGGATTTGGAAATTGGAGAAAAAGTCAATCTTGGCGGAGCGTCTACGAGACGCTCCAAGGGTTGCTGAAAGTTATAGTTTTCGCACCGTATGATGGAGGGCTTCAGGAAGTGATCTATTCGATTGAGCCGTATCAATGGAAAGATCTATGAATGAGCTTTCGAGAATTCCCTGATTTGCGCATTTCTCAAGTTAGTTGACGGTGCGTTATAACCAGGGAATCGAGAGAAAAGACAATTTAGGCAGAGCGTCTGCGAGACGCTCTAGGGAACTTTTATCGAGTCGTGAGCATTTAATGTCGTAGGGTCCTCAGGTTAAAAAAGGGTGTATAGTGAAACCCTTTGCTCGAAATCCTAGGACCGGTGCTGTTTCGGGGCATGTTTGGATTGTTATGGGCAAAATGATCATTTTGACTGGGATTGGCTGAAAATGGTCAGGAATGGTTTGGTGTATTGTGTTAAGCATGTAGGGTTGTTCAAGGATAGTTTTGAAAAATTCTTTTACCGCTTGGCGAGGTTTTGTTCAGTGTTGGGGCGTTCAGGGACAAAACGGTCATTTGGACTAGAGTGGGCCAGAATAAGACGGAATTTGGACCAAATGGCGTGCGGGGGATACCTAATGGTTTAACAACACTTTGGAAGGATGGCCTTATCGTTTTGAGGGATTTTGAACTTTCCTAAAACGTGCTTGGAGGCCCAAAGGGCGGGTTTTGGTCATTTTTCACCGAGTCGGGCTAGCAGGCGCCGGTGTTAACCTAGGTGTTGGTTCCTGAGACCGCCCGATCTCGGAAAACTACCTGTGCGGTGTTGGTCTCTAAGAACGCCCGGTCTTAGTGAACTACCTGTAGGGGTGGTGTTGGTTTTTGAGAACGCCTGGTCCCAGAAAGCTACCTGGAATAGTGGTGTTGGTTTCTGAGAATGCCCGGTTCTTGGAGAACTACCAAATGACGGACATTCTATGTTGGTGGGCTAGCGGGTGCCAGAAGTGAACCGTTTGGAATTTGATGAGGTGTTGGTCCCCAAGATCGCCTGATCCTCGGAAGGTACCTGGATGGCATTGGTTTCCGGGACCGCCCGATCCGGAAAGCTGCCTGGAATAATGATGGTTAGGGCTCCAGCGAGTCTTTGTGGACCCGAGAAGTGACCAGTTGGTTGGATGGGAGATTGTAAGGCTCATCCCACGCCTGCATGTGTTGTGATGTTGGAAACCGAATCCGATCAAGCCGGAGATTACCGAGCGGGCAAAAATGGGGTGCTTACAGTCCCTAAGGCATAAAGTAACTAGCCTCTACGTCTACTCATCTCTCCACGACACTCTAATGGAAATATCGGACCGTAAGTGAAAATGAACATTGAGTGTACCTAGGAGCAAGGGATTTCTTCTCAATCTGAGAAGAAATCCACTGGCAACTACGCTGGCAAATCTCGGCGACCATCACCTCATGATCAACCTCACCTTGCTAGGGCCAACTTAAAGCTAGGTCATAAACTCGGGGGAGGCCAAAGAACTCTGCAAAAGTGGCTAGGGTGATGGTAATGGTCTTACCCCTAACTTTGAAAACTACGCGTTCATCCCCTGCAATATCCGAAAGTGATCAGATGGTGGCTATTAGCTAAGCAACCAGCCTGGTCCTATGCCGGCCACTGTACTGTGCCAACCGAAGCTAACTGCGAGCCTCAAACATCTCTCTCCAAAAATATGGCTCACTCGCAGAGTGCTCGAGAGTCATCGCTCTCTCCTGCGTAGGACCTCTCCAGCTAAAGATCTGGTCATAGCGCTGCAGAGCCTTCCCGTTAGCAAACTGAGAGGCATCATAAGTGGCAGAGGTCCTGCAGACCTTCTTGGTCTGTGGAGCCATCTATACTAACTAACTAGCTAAACTAACTAAACTAGAAAGAAATTAAAATGAAAGACAAGGAAATGAAAAAAAAAGGCTCAAGGAATACCTAATGGCAGACTGAAGACTGGCACAGACAAGTAAGACCTAGGGGCATTGTACGTACGGTGGGTAAGTGTGTACTTACAGTGTCGGAATGGTAGCATATGCGCGCATAGGGGGTCGGGACCGTACGTATACAACTTCTACTGTACGTACGGTCAAGAGAAAATGTGAACCGTTAGCCAATAGAAACATGCCATGTCAGCATACGCACGGTAGCTCAATCGTACGTACGCTCCACCACCGTATGTACGATAAAGAAGAAAACACACACAAACTCACAAAATTGATCTACTCTGCACGAAAAAGAATCCGGGCTCAAAATAGCAAGAATAGGGGAGAATGCTCTGTAATTGACCCTTACCCCCACTTCGAACAATACATTGACCTCAATGTATAACAACAAGCAATAAAAGGAAGAACTAAGGTGAAACAAGAGTGATTACGCAGCCCACCATTACATTAAAACAACTGACCCAAACAATACAACGCCAAAGATGGCATGAACAACATGGAAAGAAGAAACCAAGGACCCCTACAAAAGAAGTCCAAAATAAGCCGACCTATGTCTCTAACTACCACCGGACGGGGCAAGCGAGCTTACTTCTTAGAAGTGTTTGAACCAGAGGATGCGGCGGCATCTTTTGTGGTTGGTCCTGAAGATGATTGAGACAAATCGTCAAGGAGACGAGAGGCCACCAAGCAAGCTACAGTGATGGCGTCATCCTCGGGAAGCCATGACAATGAAGTGCAAGTGTAGGCTTGCAAGAAAGCGGCATAGTTCGGATCCTCCAATTCATCAGAACTCGGGGCTCAAGAAACACCCTTGTTTGCCTTAGAAGTCCCCTTGGATGCCATGGAATGGAAGGAATGCCAAAGGAAAACCAATGCAAAAATATGGCAATGTAGGGAGGGAAGTGAAGTATGAAAACTATGGCCGAGAGCTCCCCCTTTAAAAGCTTAAGGTATCACATGCAAGAGAATCAAATGAGTGATATGAAAGGACCAATTGGTTGGAATTTCCTGCACAAAATCAAAAGCATGTGACTCTCCTCAAAAAGCAATTGAGTGGGCCCACAAAAACAAACTAGCTACTCTTAACTAAACCTAAAGGCGGAAAAGAACTAACTACAGGAGCAACCACTCAAAAGCTAAACTATAATACTATAAACAACAAAAATCTACCCCTAGCTAAATGAAACTAAACAAAAAACTAACTACAAGTATTCCTACTCCTAAAAGACTAAGTTCGCTAAGAAAGAAACTAACCAAGACTAAGAACGAAAGACAGAAAGAACAAAACCAATCAAAAACTAAGAAAATTAAGAAAGAAAGAAAGAAGAAACTAAACCAAACTATTCCTACTCCTAAAGGACTCGAACATAGGCTCTCATTAGTCAAAGGAAGGTAGATCAATAAGATCCACACAATCTAATTCACCCTGAAAAGTCTCAAAATATGGCTTTAATCTTGGCCATTCACTTTGAAAGCCGACCCATTAGTGACGTTCTTTACTTCGATAGCACCATGGGGAAAGATATCGGTAACAAGATAGAGGCCCACCCATTTACTCCTTAACTTGCCCGAGAATAAATGAAGGCGTGAATCATACAGAAGAATTTTTTAACCAATTTTAAAAGATTTGCGAAGAATGTGTTGGTCATGAAATTTCTTCATTCGGGCCTTAGCAATTTTAGTATTTTCAAAGGCATCATTATGGAGTTCGTCAAGCTCATTTAATTGAAGTTTTCGGTGGGCACCCGTGGCGTCAAAATCTTCATTGTATTGCCGAATGGCCCAACAGGCTCAATGTTCAATTTTCACTAGGAGGTGGCAAGCTTTTCCATAAATAAGCCTATATGGTGATGCACCGAGCACGGTCTTGTAACCTGTGCGGTAAGTCCACAATGTGTCGGTCAACCTAAGGGACCAATCCTTCCTATTAGGGTTGATAGTTTTTTCAAGGATTCTTTTAATTTACCTATTGACTAACTTAACTTGTCCTTGAGCTTGAGGATGGTAAGGTAAGCTAACCTTATGAACCACACCATACTTATTCATTAAAAATGCAAAGGGTTTATTACAAAAGTATAAGCCACCATCACTAATAATGGCTCGGGGCATGCCATATCTTGAGAAGATGTTTTCTTTCAAAAAGTGGACCACCACTTGGTGATCATTGTTTTGGAAGGCAATGGCCTCCACCCATTTTGAAACATAATCCACCGCCACTAGGATGTATAGGCAGCCAAAAGAGTTAGTGAAAGGTCCCATGAAGTCAATTTCTCAACAATCAAATATTTCCAAGATATTAATGAGTTGAAGAGGCATCATGTGTCACTTAGAAAGGGTCCCTAAACATTGGCACCTATCAAATGCAAGATAAAATGCATGAACATCCGTAAACATGGTTGATAAATAAAGGCCACATTAAAGAATCTTAGCGGTGGTCTTCTTGGAGGAAAAGTGTCCTCCATAAGCTAGGGAATGAAAAAACTCTATGACTTATTGGAACTCATGATTGGGTACACATCGCTGGATAATTTGATCCGGGCAACACTTAAAGAGGTTAGGATCATCCCAAGAGAAGTAACGCACATTTCGAAAGAACTTACGTTTATCAATGGACAACCAATGGGATGGAACCTCACCGGTCACAAGATAGTTTGTAATGTCGGCAAACCAAGGGGGAGGAACTTTCTCTAAAGCATGCACATGTAAGATTTGCTCATCCGAAAAATGTTCATTGATAGCGATGGAGTCGGTGGCTCTTCCAGTAAGAGAGAGTGAACACAAATGATCCGCTACTACATTTTTCACCCCTTTCTTATCTCGCATTTCAATATGAAATTCTTGAAGCAACAAGATCCATTGAATGAGGCGGGTTTTTGCATCGGGTTTGGTAAGAAGGTACTTAAGGGCCGTATGGTCAGTGTAAATGATAACTAGTGATCCAATCAAGTAGGAATAGAATTTGTCCAATACAAAAACTACCGCAAGAAGTTCCTTTTCAGTTATGGTGTAATTGATTTAGGCATCATTGAGGATTTTAGAGGCATAATATATGACATGAGGTTTCTTGTCAATTTTTTGTCCCAAAATCGCCCCCACAACATAATCACTAACGTCGCACATAAGCTCAAATGGGTGAGACCAATCGGGTGCACGCAAGATTGAGGCGGATGTCAATATCCCCTTTAGTGTGTCAAAGGCATGTTGACATATCGGAGTCCATTCAAACAGAACATCAAGAGACAAAAGTTGACACATTAGCCTAGTAATTGCACTAAATCCCTTAATGAAACGCCGGTAGAAATCGACATGCTTAAGAAATAATCACACATCTTTCACACAAGTGGGAGGCGGTAGTTTTTGGATCAATTGAATTTTAGCCTTGTCAACCTCTATCCCTTTAGAAGACACGATGTGGCCTAACACAATCCCACTAGTAACCATGAAATGACATTTTTCCCAATTAAGAACAAGGTTACTCTGGTCACATTGCTTTAACACTTTTACTAGGTTCTCAAGACATTCATCAAAAGTATCTCCATACACCAAGAAGCCATCCATAAACACTTCTACAATATGTTTGACCATGTCACTAAAGATGCTCATCATACACCTTTAGAATGTAGCTGGTGCATTGCACAAACCAAAGGGCATGCTGCGATAAGCATAAGTA
The DNA here is from genome assembly GCA_033060915.1 of Euryodendron excelsum. Classification (NCBI taxonomy): domain Eukaryota; kingdom Viridiplantae; phylum Streptophyta; class Magnoliopsida; order Ericales; family Pentaphylacaceae; genus Euryodendron; species Euryodendron excelsum. The sequence goes on along the minus strand of CM065392.1, from coordinate 7,909,775 downwards.
CCAAATGGATATGTAAAAGTAGTCTTGAATTGATCCTTTAAAGCAATCTCAATTTGGCTGTAACTTGAATAACCATTAATAAAGCAATAGAAAGCTTTTCTGGATACTCTCTGTAAAACTTGGTTAAGAAATGGTAAGGGAAAATGGTCCTTTCAGGTCATGACATTGAGGCGACGGTAATTGGTACACATTCAGCATTCGGTTTGGATATAAGTGGGCACCAATTCATTCTTATCATTTCTAACTATCGTGACGCCCGATTTCTTAGGTACCACTTGGGTAGGACTTACCCACTTAGAGTCGAAAATAGGGTAGATAATACCAGCATCAAGCAATTTCATCACGTCACCCTTTACCACTTCCTTCATGTTAGGATTCAATCTCCGTTGCATTTGACGCACAGGTTTAGCCTATTCTTCTAGGAAAATGAAATATGTGCAAGAAAGGACTAATACCATGGAGGTTGGCAATGGTCCACCTTATAGCTTTCCTATGGTTTTTTACTGAGGCTATCAAGCCTTCTTCTTGGCTCAAAGCTAGGGCAGAAAAAATTACAATGGGATAAGACTCACCATCCCCCAAAAATGCATATTTCAAGGTGGTAGGCAATGGTTTCCTTTCGGAAATGGGAGGCTTTAGCTCTGATGGAATTGGCTTTATGGTACTTGGTTGGAGAGGTTCAACAGAAGGGATCCATTGACCCACATGTATGCAGTAGGCGCTCACATGACCTAAGGAAAAAACTTCTCCTAAAGCCTTAACATGATGATCCAAAGCTTTATAAGGCTCGCTCCTCAATAAAATTTTTTCCAAGGAGTCCTCAAAGAACTCATTCTTAAAGTGATCTTGCACTATAGTCTCAATGATGTCAATCTCTCGGATATCCTCACACTCACCCTGTTATTTGGCAACCAAAAAAATATTCAATTCAAAAGTGGTATTGCCAAAAGAAAGCTTCGCTAACCTATTTCTACAATGGATGATAGCATTAGAAGTAATTAGGAAAGGCCGCCCTAGAATGACGAGGATTTGGTTGTGAGCTACACAATTCTCCACGGGTTGAGTGTCCAAGACTATGAAATCAACGGGAAAATAGAAATTATCAATTTGGATGAGCACATCCTCAATGATACCCCTAGGAACCTTGATAGACCGATCCGCTAGTTGTAGAGTCACATGGGTAGGTTGCAATTCTCCTAAGCCAAGTTCCTTATATACCGAAAATGGGAGAAGATAAACTTTAGACCCTAAATCCAATAAGGCTCGATTTATCCTAGTGTTTCCAATGGTGCAAGAGATGGTAGGACATTTGGGGTCCTTGAACTTAGGAACGGTTTTACATTGCAATGTTGCATTTTGGTTCTCATTCATCATAGCCGTCTCCTTGACATGTAACTTTCACTTAAAAGTACATAAGTCCTTTAAGAACTTGGCATATGAAGGAATTTGTTTGATGGCATCAAGAATAGGGATGTTGACTTTAACTTGCTTGAACACTTCATAAATTTCAACATTAAAAAGTTAATTTTTAGGTTTGGTCAACCTTTTGGGAAAAGGAGCATGCTTCAAGATGTCTTTTCTCTTATCCCTAGTAGTTGCACTCACGGTATCAAAAGGATTATCAATGGGCTGTTTTTCTCTTGGTGCGTATCACTCTCTCCTTTCTTATTATGTTCTTTCTCTTCCTTAACCTCCTTTTCTTTTCCTTTCCCATCTCTACCAACACATGGTTTAGAAGTTATATCCTTTGGGGGAATAGTTTTGTTAATGACTTTACCACTTCTAAGAGTGGTTAAAGCTTGTACTTGTTCATGACTTGTTTGAGGGTCCATATCACTCTCGGTAATGTGTACTTGCCTAACCACCAGATTAGGTTGAGGTTGAGGTTGAGGTTGAGCCGGGAATCTCCCCGGGACATGTTGAGTTAAAGCTTATGTCATTGTAGACATTTGTTTTTGTAGGTCCTCAAGCATCCTAGTATATTGTTCCAACACCTTATCTTGCTTATCTACTCTTGCATTTACCCCTTGTCGCGCCCAGATTTTTCGCGCTCGAGGAATACTCACCCAAGCGGGAAAAATGCTGTACTCTCTCGTTAGAACTCACCCTCCTAAAAGAATGAGTGCGACTAGGTTTGAATTGAAAAAATGATTTGAATAAAGGGCTTTTGAAAAAGATTCGGAGTCGCCACCTAACTTGATTAAGGTGAGTTAGGTCACCTAAAAACTAAGCATAATCCAAAGACTACACTTAAGGTTTTTGAAAAACGATTTTGAAAAACATCTCCTCAAGAGAGGGTTTTTAAGGAAGATGGGTTGTTTGGCAACCTTTAGAAAACGTTTAGCCCTTTTTAGAAAAATAAGTCCTTTTTGGTCTTTGAAAACAGTGATCTAGGTTCGGAGGTTGGTTACGTGTAGGGAAGACGCACTAAGCTATCACCCTACCCCGCCCTTTCGGTACCTACATGTCAATCTACCCTAGATTTACCTATGAGAGTCTTCGACTAACTATAGTTCAACCTTATTCACTTTAGAAAAACAATGTTTTGAAAACTAATATGATGCATGATATGCAAGTGCAAAATAAAAGAGAATTGAAAAATAGATTTGGAAAGTGATTGATTTGATTTGAAAATAGATTTAAAGAGATGGAATTGAAATTGGAAAGTTTGGAAACTTGGAAATAGGAACTTGAAAATAGAAATTTTGAAATTAGAATTTTGAAAACTGATTGGAATTTGAGATTTGGAAAGATTTTGGAAACCACACCCATGAGGGTGGAATTGAAAGTTTGAAAAGTGTTGTGACCGCACCTATGAAGGTTGCCTACGTATCCCTTTGGGGGAATCAGGTCAGTCGTAGTTCGGACAAGAGTCCGATTGAAAATAAAAGAATGGATTGAAGAAGGAAATTGAATTTGATATTGGATTTGATTTGAGATTAGAAGAAGGAGATTGGAAATTGAAATTGGAAAGATTGGACTTTGATTTGAAAAGATTGATTTGGAATTGTTTTAGAAAGATGAGGGTTTAGGAAACCTAGACTTAGGAAAAAGAAGAGACTTAGGAAAGATTTGACTTGACTTGGAAGGTTTAGGAGATTAGGAAAGATTGGATTTAGGAAATGTTTGAATTAGGAAAGGTTCGATTTAGGAAAGTTTTGAAATTAGGAAAGTTTCAACTTAGGAAAGCTTTGAATTTGGAATGTTTCAACTTTAGGAAAGTTTTGAATTAAGAAAGTTTTGAATTTAGGAAAGTTTTAGGTTTGAAAAGATTTTGAAGTTTTGGAAAGTTTAGAATTTGGAAAGATTTAGGTTTAGAAAGATTCAACTTAAGAAAGTTTCAAATTTAGGAAGCTTAGAATTTTAGAAAGATTTGAAATTTAGAAAGTTTAGGATTTAGAAAGTTTTAGAATTTAAATTTTAGAAAGTCTTGAAATTAGGAAAGGTTTGAGTTTGAAAACTTAGATTTGAAAAGTTAAGATTTGAAAGGAAGGTAGAATTAAGAAATGGTTGAATTAGGAAAGATTTTTATGTTCAATTTTTGGAAACTTAAGATTTAGGAAAGTAGAAGTTTGGGAAGAATTTGAATTAGAAAAGAATTGGATTTTGAAACTTAAGGAAAGGTTTAAAGTTTAGGTTTAGGAAACTTATGGTTTAGGAAGGAATTGAATTAGGAAAGGTTTGGACTAGGAAGGGATTGGATTTGGTTTCTAAAAGAAAAGATTTGATTTTGTTTCCAAAAACGGAGGACGGGATCTAGTTTCCTAAACGGGGAGATTGGATTTGGTTTCCTAAAGAGAAGATAGGATTTGGAAAGGGAGATTCTAGAAACCCTAGCTTTGGAAAATCGTAGTTTTAACGTAGAAAATATGTTTTGGAAACGTGTATCGTTCGAATGTGAAAACAAGGGGTTTTGGAAACCTAGGTTTGGGGCAAAGTTTGAAAATCATGTTTTTGGAAAGAAAATTTAGGGTTTCCTAATTGTGGGTTCTAGGGCTTGACTTAAGGAAAAAGGATTTTAGAAAGTGCGTTTTTGGAAACGAAGGTTTTCTAGAAGGGAAATCCTAGGAAGGAGTTTTTGGAAAGTATGTTTGAAGAAGGAGTTTTTGGAGAAGGATTTTAAAGAGAAGGAGTTTTGGAAAGTGTGTTTTTGGAAATGTAGACTTTGGAAGGAAAATCCTAGAGGGGAATTTCGAGAAGGAAAATTTTGGGAAGAAAGTTTTTGGAAAGATTTTTGGAGCGAGTTTTTTGGAAGGTGAATCTAGGGAGTGTTTTTAGAGGGTGAATTTTGAGGAAAAGATTTTGGAGAGAGAATTTTGAAAAATAGATTTTGGAAGGGAGTTTTTGAAAACAATTTTGGAGAGGAGAGTTTTAGGAAAGTGTGTTGAAAAAGAGATTTTTAGGAAGAGATTTTTGAAAAGAGAGAGTTTTTAGAAGGATTAAAAACGTCTCACTTTTCTAAAGCAATTTTAGCCATAAGAGGGCTAGAACCATTTTAAGAAAGTGGTTTTGAAAACAAAGGTTTGAAAATATAGACCAAAAGGCCACTTTTGATATAACACTTTCCTAAAGCAACCCTAGCCATGGAAAGGCTAGAATCACCCTAGAATTGTGGTTTTGAAAACAAGTTTTTGAAAAAGAGATTTTGATGCAATTTTGAAAACAAGTTTGAAAACGATTTTTGAAAACAACTTTTTGAAAACGAACTTTGGAAGATGCAAGACTATGATATGCACAATGCAATTTGGGGGTCGTGAACATACAAGGTTAAGGCTTCACCACATAATCAAGGGGGCCGAACCCACGTGGTCTTTGGTTAGACTAGAAGAAAGCCCCCGACACGGTGACTCTCCCATAGCCCAATCCTACATATGGACCGGGAATCCCCTTGTTTCAAGCATGCAAAGAAAGGGGGGGAAAGAGATGGGGGATTAAAATAGAGAAAACCCAAGTGGGTTAGGAGAGAGAAGAGAGAGGGGGGAAGTGCGAAAATTTAAATAGGGAGCCTACCTTGTTTCTTGTTTATTTTGCGCGCCGTGCAGTCTTCGGTCTTCGGTCTTCATCTTGATCTTCTTCTTCAACCTTCAAGGATTGTCTTCAAGCTTTGGATGGCTGCTCTTCAAGTTTTCAGAGAGTGGTTGAATGCTAGTGTATGAGTGTATGAGGGAGTGTATGAGTGTATAGGAGGCTAGGGTTTGTGTATAGTGGCTAGGGTTTGGGAAAACCTAGGGAGGCTAGGGTTTTTGGAGGTGCTCGAGCTCTGTATATCGAAATATAGGATTTTTAGGTTAAGTTTGTAGACCTCCCTCACGTTGAACGAGGCTCTGTATTTATAGAGGGAGGACAAGCCTGGCGCCTATTGCAGTGGCGCCAAGGCAAAATTTATACTAGCGCCACTAGGAGTGGCGCCAGGCCATTTTTTGGCTTGGCGCCACTGCTAGTGGCCCCAGCCATTTAGGAAACAATTAAGGTCGGCAAGCAACGTATCTTTGACTAGACTTGGGCGCTTGTACTAGTGACTACCATGTAAACTTTGGCCTGGCTTTACTAGGAGTGACTCTGGAAAGTCCGGGAATGATTCGAAGGAGCCGAGAGTGACCCGGAAGGCCGGAAAGGAGCAGGAACACTTAAAATAGTGTCGTGGAGGTATTTGACTTGAAAAGTGAGGATTGGATGTGTCGGAAAGGTTGACCGAGCCTTTAGGGGCAAAACGGTCAATTGGACCGAAAAACTGTCGGGACAGACTCAAACTATCCTGGAAGAAGACTTGGGATCTGGAAACATTATTTAGAATGTTCCCAGAGGTTGCCGCTTTGATACCCAGAGCCGACGTGATCGGAAATGGAGACCGGCCCACCAGGGGCAAAACGGTCATTTTGTACCGGGTTTGCTGGAACTGACTCCGAATGGTCCGGAAAGGTAAAGGAAGGTCGAGAACACTATAAAAAGTATTCTCGGGACATTACTGGTTTGATACCCAGAGCCGGTGTGGTTCCCGGGGCGTTCGGATGCCTAAGGGCAAAATGGTCATCTTGACCGGAAAAGGTCCAAAGGGTAATTTGGTCATTTTTCACCGAAGTGAGCTAACAAACATGGGTATTGACCTAGGTTTTGAGTGTTTCCGCCACTCGGACGGGGTTGAGTATTTCCGCTACTCGGACGGGGTTGACGATTTGAGAGTATTTCCGCTACTCTAATGGTTCTGTGAGTATTTTCGCCACTCTAACGGGTCTGTGAGTATTTCCGCTACTCTAACAGCTGTGTGAGTATTTCCGCTACTCTAACGGTTTTGTGAGTATTTTCGCTACTCTAACTGTTCTGTGAGTATTTCCGCTACTCTAACGGGTCTGTGAGTATTTCCGCTACTCTAACGGTTTTGTGAGTAGTTTTGCTACTCGGACTGTCTCGAGGAATAAACTGTCTCAAGAGAGGGATTGGAAAGGGGTCTTACTGTCTCCGAAGAGACGTGCCTAGATTGGAACCGTCTCGAGGAATAAACTGTCTCGAGAGAGGGATTGAAAAGGGGTCATACCGACTCCGAAGAGACGTGCTTGGGTTTTAAGTGTTTCCGCCACTCTAACGGTGTGAGTGTTTCCGCCACTCTGACGGTTTTGTGAGTGTTTCCGCCACTCAGACCGTCTCGAGGAATAAACTGTCTCGAGAGAGGGATTGGAATTGGAAGAAGAAAGGATAATGCCCCTAAGGGCATTTTGGTCATTTTGCCTCTATTCGGGCCTGACAGGCCCGCGAAGCGATGGAAAGACAGAATTTGGACTAGAGGATTGGTTTCGATTGGAATATGTCCATAATGACTTGAAAACAAGTCTGGACGGAGTGTAGACTGCCGAGCGGTAAAAAATGGGGTGCTTACACCCCTCTAATGTCATTGGACAATTGATACAAATTATCTTCCATGGGTTTCCTATTGTAAGCACCCCATTTTTGCCTGCTCAGCAATCTCCGAGCTGACCAAGCTCACTTTCACACATCACATGCATATTTAGACTCTAAGCCCGTCTTTTTAACTTGAACTTAGTCCACCAGTCGCTTCTCGGGCCCGTAGGGCCCACTTGAAGCTAAATGACCGTTTTGTCCCAAGGCATTCGAACGCCTCGGAAACCACACCGGCTCTGGGTATCAAACCGGTAACTTCCTGAGAATACTTTTTATAGTGCTCTAAATCTTTCTTTACCTTTCCGGATCATTCTGAGTTAGTTTCGGTAAACCCGGTACAAAATGACCGTTTTGCCCCTGGTGGGCCGGTCTCTTTTTCCAACCACACCGGCTCTGGGAACCAAGCCGGCAACCTTTGGGAGCATTCTCAATAATGTTTCCAAATTTTGAGTCTTCTTCCGGGACAGTCCGAGTCCGTCCCGGCAGATTTCCAATCCGATTGACCGTTTTGCCCTTAAAGGCCCGGTCAACCTTTCCGACACATCCTATCCTCATTTTTCATGTCAAATACCTTCGGGACACTATTTTAGGTGTTCCTGCTCTTTTCCGGCCTTCCGGGTCATTCCCGGCTCCTTCAAATCATTCCCGGACTTTCCGGAGTCACTCCTAATGAAGTCAGGCTAAAAATTACATGGTAGTCACTAGTACAGGCGCCCAAATCTAGTCAAAGATACGTTGCTTGCCGACCTTAAACATTTCCTAAATGGCTGGCACCACTAGTAGTGGCGCCAAGCCAGAAAATGGCCTGGCACCACTCCTAGTGGCGCCAGTGTAAGTTTTGGCCTGGCGCCACTACAATAGGCGCCAGTGTTGTCCAACCTTTATAAATACAGAGCCTCTTCCAACGTGGAAGAGGTCCGTAAACTCAGTCTAAAAATCATATAATTCGATATACAGAGCTAGCTTCCCTAGGTTTTCCAAACCCTAGCCACCATACACTAAACCCTAGCTTCCTATACACTCATACACACCCCTATACACTTATACACTAGCCTCCAACCCTCCATTGAAGGCTTCGATTGCTGCAACTACGAAGATTTGAAGACCGAAGACGAGCCCTCAAAGATCAAGACTGAAGTGAAGCGAAGACCGAAGACAAGCAAGGCGAGCAAAATAAACAAGACATACGGTAGGCTCCTTATTTAAATTTCCGCACTTCCCCCCTCTCTCTTCTCTCTCCTAATCCACTTGGGTTTTCTTTATTTTAATCCCCCATCTCTTTCCCCCCCTTTCTGTGTATGCTTGAAACAAGGGGACTCCCGCTCCATGTGTAGGATTAGACTATCGGAGGGTCATCGTGTCGAGGGCTTTCCTTTAGGCTAACCGGAGACCACGTGAATCCGGCCCCCTTGATTATGTGGTGAAGCCTTAGCCTTGTATATTCACAACCCCAAAATTGCATTGTGCATATCATGATCTTGAATCTTCCAAAAATTTGTTTTCAAACTCGTTTTCAAAATCGTTTTTAAACTTGTTTTCAAAATTGCATCAAAATCTCTTTTTCAAAATATGTTTCCAAAATCACAATCCTAAGGTGATTCTAGCTTTTCCATGGCTAGGGTTGCTTTAGGAAAGTGTTACATTTAAAATGACCAACATGGTCCATATTTTCAACCCTTGTTGTTTTCAAAACCACTTTCTTAAAGTGGTTCTAGCCCTCTTATGGCTAGAATCGCTTTAGGAAAGTGAGATGTTTTCATACTTTCCAAAAAACTCTCTTTTCAAAAATCTCTCTTCCTAAAAATCTCTTTTCCAACATACTTTCCTAAAACTCTCCTTTCCAAATTTGTTTTCAAAAACTCCCTCCAAAAGTCTATTTTTCCAAACTTCCTTTTTCAACTCCTTTCCAAAACGCTCTCTTCAAAGTCCACTTTCCAAACACGTTCCTTAAGTCGCTTTCCTAGAAATATTCTCTCCAAAAATCTTTCCAAAAACTCTCTTTCCAAAATCTCCCTTCTAAAAACTCCCATCTAGGATTTTCCCTTCTAAAAATTTTCGTTTCCAAAAACGCACTTTCTAAAAATCTCTTTTCTTAGAGCCCAAATCAAGCCCTAGAACCCACAATTAGGAAACCCTAATTTTCTTTCCAAAAACATGATTTTTAAACTTTGCCCCAAATCTAGGTTTTCAAAACCTCTTGTTTTCTACATCAAAACTATACATATTTCCAAAACATATTTTCTACGTCAAAACTATAGCCTTCCAAATCTAGGGTTTCTAAAACTTCCCCTTTCCAAATCCTTGTCAAATCAAATCCTCCTGTTTAGGAAACTAGATCCTATCCTCCGTTTTTGGAAATGAAATCAAACACTTCTTTTTAGAAACAAAATTCAGTTCCTTCCTAATCCTCCACTTTCTTAAAATCTTAAGTTTCTAAAACTTGAACATAAAAGTCTTTCCTAAATTTTAAAACTCAATTTTCAAATCTTTCGTAATTCTACCTTCTTTTCAAATCTTAACTTTTCAAACCTAAATTTTCAAATCTTTCCTAAACTCATCCTTTCCTAATCTCAAGGTTTTCTAAACTCAAACTCTAAAAAACTTTCTAAATCTTAAACTTTCTAAATTTCAAATCTTTCCAAATCCAAAACTTTCTAAACTCAAAACTTTCTTATTTTCAAAACCTTTCCTTTTTCAAAACTTTTCTTAAAATGAACTTTCTTAATTCAAGACTTTCTTAAGTTGAAACTTTCTTAATTCAAACATTTCCTAAATTGAAAACTTTCCTTTTTCAAACTTTTCCTAAAATGAAACTTTCCTACTTTCAAAACTTCCCTATTTCAAAACATTCCAAAATTCAAAACTTTCTTAACTTGAAACTTTCTAAATTCTAAACCTTTCTTAAACTAAACCTTTCCTAATTCAAAACATTTCTAAATTCAATACTTTCCTATTTCAAAACTTTCCTAAAATGAAAACGTTCCAAATTCAAAACTTTCCTAAGTTGAAACTTTCCTAATTCAAAATTTTCCTAATTTCAAAACTTTCTTAATTTGGAAACTTCCCTAAGTTGAAAATTTCCTAATTCCAAAACTTTCCTAAAATGACACTTTCCTAAATCGGACCTTTCCTAATTCGAACATTTCCTAAAATCCAATCTTTTCAAATCTTCCAAGTCCAACATTCGAGTCAAATCTTTCTAAATCTTAAGTCTTTCCTAGGTCTCCGGTCTTTCCTAAGTCTAGGTTTCCTAAACCTCCATCTTTCCAAAACAAGTCTAAATCTTTCTTTCAAGTTCTATCTTTTCAAATCAAAATCCAATTGCTTCAACTCCAAAATTCTAAATTCCAATTTTTTTTTTTATCTTCTATTCTAAGTGCAATCTCTCAATCTTCTAATTCAGTTTCCAATTTCAATCTCTTTCTTTCAAATCAATCTCTTTTCAGTCGGACTCCAGTCCGAACTACGACTGACCTGATTCCTCCAAAAGGATACGTAGGCAACCCTTATGGGTGCGGTCACAACTTCTTTCAAATTTCAAATTCCTCCACATTTTTCAAATCTCAAATTCCAATCTATTTTCAAAATTCCAATTTCAAATTTCTATTTCCAAATTTCTATTTCCAATTTCTCAAACTTTCCAATTTCAATTCTATCTCTTCAAATCTCTTTTAAATCAAATCAATTTCTTTTCAAATCAATTTCCAAATTTATTTTCCAATTCTCTTTTCTTGCACTTGCATATCATGCATCATAGCTTTTTAAACATTGTTTTATAAAGTGGATAGGATTGAACAGTAGTTAGCTGAAGACTCTCATAGGTGAATCTAGGGTAGATTGACATGTAGGTACCGAAAGGGCGGGATAGGGTGGTGGCTTAGTGCGTCTTCCCTACACGTAACTAACCTCCGAACTTAGGATCACTGATTTCAAAGACCAAAAGGAGTTATTTTAAAAAAAAAAAGGGCTAAATGTTTTCCAAAGGTTGCCAAACAACCTATTTTTCTAAAAAACCCTCTCTTGAGGAGATATTTTCAAATCGTTTTCTAAAAACCCTAAGTGTAGTCTTCGGATTATTCTTAGTTTTTAGGTGACCTAACTCACCTTAATCAAGTTAGGTGGCGACTCCAAATCTTTTTCAAAAGCCCTTTATTCAATTCTATTTTCAATTCAAACCTAGTCGCACTCATTCTTCTAGAAGGTTGAGTTCTAATGAGAGAGTACAGTATTTTTCCCGCTTGTGTGAGTATTTCTCGAGTGTGAAAAATCTGGGCGCGACACCTATGAGGAGGTTGATATGGTTTGGGTTGATTTGAAAGTTGTGCTATGGGTTGTTGTTGATAAGCTTGAGGTTGAGGTGCTTGGAATAGAGGAAGAGGTGTGGAATAATATTGAGGGTTTGATACCCTCCTTCGTAAGATTGGGAGTTTGAACTCCCCTCATTTCTCCATCCAAAATTAGGGTGATCCCTCCATCCTAGATTGTAAATGTTGGAGTAAGGGTTGCACTCTCCTCTTTGGAATTGGCCAATCGCATTGACTTGGCCATGTAAAGCCTCCTTCACCCATGGAATGATTGGACATGAAGATGTGTCATGGTCAATGGTATCACACACTATGCAATAAGTTTCTCTCCTTACCTCACTATCGACTGCTAACTCCTTCTTTCCCTCAAGAGCCTCTAATTTCTTTGTTAAGGTGGCCACTCTCGCATTAACGTCATCAACATCTTTTTATTGATATCATCCTACCCCTTGTTGAATTGAACGACCCTCGGGATTTTGAGTCTCGGTAAGTGCCCAATCCCTAGCCTTGTTTGCTATGGTGTCAAAGTATTCATATGCTTCATGGGGTTGTTTGTCAAAGAACGTCCCCGCACACATTGACTTAATCAAATGATTAAGTTGAGGGGTTAGAGATGAATAAAAAGTGTTGATGATGTGCCAATTGGCAAAGCCATGATGAGGGCACGTATTCAAGAGATCTTTAAACCTCTCCCAACATTGAAAGAACGTCTCCCCCATTAAAAGGAAAAATTGGAAAATTTGCCTTTGGATACTTTCTATCCGGTTCTGGAGAAAGAACTTCTTTAAAAACTCCCATTAGAGAACAACCCATGAATGCTTAGGCATAGGCCGCAACGAATTGAACCAAAGTTTGGCGTTGTCTTTCAAACAAAAAGGGAAGAGTTTTAATAAGAAAACCTCTTTCGGGCAAGAATTGTCCATAATAAGTGAGCACGCATCCTCAAACTCCTTAATGAAATCATATGGTTGTTCGGAGTCCATTCCATGGAATTGAGGGAGCATTTGCATGCTTCCCAGCCAAATGTTAAGTGTAGCGTGATGTGGTTGGAATACTATGCATGAAGTTGGTGCTTGATGTGGGGGATTCAAGTAATCTCGTAAGGTTCTTTGATAGGGGGCTGCCATGTCGCCATTGGGGCTCCCTCTCTCCATATCATCATCGCCCCCAATATTGGGATCTACCCCCGGTGGGATGGGTTGAAGATTAGGGTGAAATTACAGGTTAGGAGCATTCGGTATGGCGTTAAGATTCAAAGAGAAGACGTTGGGTAAACCTTGATCATTTATGTTTGCCATTGGAAGGAATCTTAGGTCCACAACTAAAAGAAGTCCCGGTGTGTGTGATGATGAACTACTTGAACTCTCAAGCGTCACAAGTTAGTTATGAATGTCCCTAGTGAAATATGGCATGCGAAGATGAATGCAAACAATAATGGATTGTCTAGGTCATACAACACATCATACACAATCATGTATTGCCGGACAACGGCTTTTTTTTCTCTTATTTCCCAACTGATCCTCCAATCTCCTTATGCAAAGTAATACCACTGATTGCAAATTGAGCACACTATTCTACCTCCACTAAATGCCTCACATGGAGTCCTAACAAAGTGCAATGCAATTAAACCTAAGTCAAACAAATAAACTAAGCAAAGAAGAACAAAAAATCTAACAGGATATGCACATTAAGGGAGAAAGAAATTACCATGGCCAGAAGCCGTAGATGCTTCCGTTGAGGGTGAGTGATCAACTCCAACCTGTTTACAATTTTGCTGTTCTGTTTAGTTTTCTTTTTCTCATTTGTTTGTTTTTTTTATATACGTAATTCACCAAGTGCTTTTTCGATCCTTAGCTTGTTAGTGTTTGCCTTATGGTTTTAGTCCCCGGCAACGACGTCAAAACTTGAATCGATCCCAAAGATGATGTAAATTTGAGCTTCCTCATAAGGGAACGGGTGTCAGGATTGAAGTATAAACCGGTAGTGTCCGGTATCTTTCTCTCCTAAGGGACCAAACCAAATATAGGCGTCATATAAGCAAACAACCAACAATTTGCTTCGAATTAGAAATTCACTTAAGTAAATTGAAGCTATCTACAAAGAAGAGCGAAAATATGTTGATGGTGAGAGTATTTTGACTACCAAATTAAACTAATTAAACTAAGTATTAAGAGTAATTCTAACTAGATTTAAAAATAATTAACGAAAGGCTTAAATGCAATTGCTTTAATCTACCAATTCTCTACAATGTCTTCGATGGAGATTTGTATAACTCAAGTCCAGGCTCACTCTATCGATCCTTGACTTGGAGGATTTCGACTATAGAAACTTGAATTCGTGTTCAATTGAGTGTAGATTGATGTTCAATTGTAGGAATCATAGACATAAACCATCAATTGTGTAATTCCTATACCAATTGGATGATTGTGCATAGCAATTACCAACATAGATTATGTATCTAAGTGTTCTATGGATCTACAACTCAATTAAAATGAATTTGAAGAAACTATAAGATAGATCATTGAAGCTCTTTTACCTTCATCGAAACCCTTGAAGATCCTTGGTAGATCTTCACAATTACATCCAAGAGATGCTTAGCTACTTGAATCCATAAGGTAGAATATAGAGAAGTGCAAATCTATCATTAATTGGAGAAGATATTGATGTTTGCTTACAAGGAAAGTAGAAGAAAATGAAGGAAAATATAAAGGAAACTAACTTTCTCCCTCTAAAATTTGTACTAACTATAAATCTGATGTAAAATGGTGATAGATACAGAAAATCCTGTCACTTTCTAGAGATATGGCAGTGAAAACCAAGCAGGAAGCGCCGGCATTGTACGTATAGTGAACATACCGTATGTACGGTCCCTTTTACGCTAATTTAAGTTCTTTGAATCTTGGGAAACTTCTGCAGGCGTACGTATGGTGGACCTTACTGTATAGTGAGACAACTGTATGTACGGTAACTCCAACCGTATGTACGATCAAGGTAAACATGTGCACTTGTAAGCTCCTTTTAGCTCTAAGTCTCCCCTTCTTCACTCAAAACCTGCAAAATGCCCATAAACACTTAGTAGAACAATTATTATACTAAAATGAGGTATATATACAACCTAATTGGACTAACAATAGCTATTTAGGGACTTTAGATTACACTTTTGGAGTGTAATCAGCTTACATTTGCCTGTTTTAATAATTTTAAACTTTACCAAATGGATGGTAAAAGCGCATTTTTAAATGGTTATACTTCAAAAGAGATTTATATTGAACAACCTCTTGGTTTTCAAAATCATAATTTTCTAAGTCACGTTTTCAAACTTACAAAAGCTTGATATGGTTTAAAACAAGCTCCTGGAGCATAGTATGAAAGATTAAGTAAATTTTTGATTGATAATGGTTTTTCAAAAAGAAAAATTGATACTACTCTTTTTATGAAATCTAAAGATTACGACATGTTAGTAGGGCAAATATATGTTGATGATATTATTTTTGATGCTGCTAATGAAGAGATGTGCAAAGAATTTTCTAAATGTATGCAGGGAGAATTAAATTTCTTTCTTGGACTCCAAATTAAGCAATATAAGAAAGACATTTTCATCAATCAATCCAAGTACATAAAGGATTTATTAAAAAGGTTTGAAATGGAGAACTTAAAGTCTATTGGGACTCCAATGGATACTACTACAAATCTTGACAAAGATAAAAATGGTAAACCGGTAGATGAAAAAAAATACCGAGGTATGATTGGCTCATTACTTTATTTAACTACTAGTAGACCCGATATCATGTTTAGTGTGTGCATGTGCACTCGATTTTAATCATGCCCTACAGAAGCACATCTTATTACTGTCAAAAGTATATTTCATTATCTATTAGGAACACAAAATATAGGATTGTGGTATCCTAAAGACATATATTTCGACTTAATTGGATATTCTGATGTGGACTATACTGGTAGTCAAATTGATAGAAAAAGTACTAGTGGCATGTGTCAATTTCTTGGACACTCTTTAATCTCATGGTTTAGTAAGAAACAAAATTCAGTTGCTTTATCTACTGCTGAAGCCGAGTATATTGCAGCTGGCAGTTGTTATACTCAAATTTTATGGATAAAACAATTATAAGATTTTGGATCATATTTTGATCATATTCCTATTAGATGTGATAATAATAGTGCTATTAACTTGTCTAAAAATCCAATCCAACATTCTAGAATAAAACATATTGAAATTCGACATCATTTTATAAGAGATTATGTTCAAAAGGGTGATATTGTTCTTGAATTTGTTAACACTGACCATCAATTAGCTGATATTGTCACAAGATCCCTAAGTGAAGATAGATTTTATTTTATAAGAAGAGAACTTGGCATGTCTAATCCTATTATAGAAATACCTAATATTGATGAATTTTTGAGAGAATGACAAATATTTATATTCTCATTTTTGTAGGGGGAGCATATACATGTTTACTATGTTTCTTTTTGGTGATGACAAAGGGGGAGAAATATAGTGTTTCTAAAAGAGATTGAGATGTAAATATTGACTTATTAGGAGAAGTCAAGTAGTGAGGAGAAGATATAATTATATTTTTGACAAAATTTTGAGATAATACCTCATATATGTTTCTAAATAATTAATTGTTGTCATCATCAAAAAGGGAGAGATTGTTAGCCATAAGTTTTCATTAATTGATTTTGATGATAACAAATATAAATTTTTTAATGATTAAAATTTGGTTAATCTCGAGATTTCATAATAAAGTATGTTTGATGTATGAGTTAAGATTTTTAAAAAAATTTATGTTAAAAGTTTAAATATATTGAGCACTACAACGATAAATCACTTAATTTTTTATTTATATTTTAAATGTTAATTATTTAACATTTCTTGAAGTTATTGTTAGTCTTGGAGTTAAAAGGAATGCATAGTATGAAGAAAAAGACTAAGTCAAAGATAATGGCAAGAAAACTCATTGGAGATTGTTTTAGTATTATGTAAATAATTTTTGATCTAACCGTTAGATTGATCTAATTTTTATGGCATTGAAAATAAAACTCAAATTTCTATAAACGGTATTTTATGAAGATTTCATGAATAGAATGTCTTGTGGGACAAAATTGAGTTGGAAAGTGACATATTAAAGCAGAAGTTCAACATATGACAGCTGGGAGATAGCTTGAGTAATTTTATCATTACTTTTGATCTAACCGCTGGATATCCATGATTCGTATTGATTTGAAAAGATGACTTATAGGACTACAACTTTTATCTTATAAATAATTTCAAATTCGAATGTTATAAAGGAGAAAATTGAGTTGAAATTGAAGACAATTCTGCAGAAATTCAAATATGCCAACTGGGAGACAGTTTGAGTATTTTGATCATATATTTTGATCTAACCATTAGATTGACCTTATTCTTGCAGTTCTGAAAAGCTGACAACTTGTATATTATAGATATTTTCAAATTTGAATGTTAAGAGAAAGAAAATCGAGGTGGAAGTAAAGGCAAATCTGCAGAAATTCAAATATGCCAACTGGGAGACAACTTAAGTGTTTTGATGATAACATTTGATCTGACCATTGAATCGACTTGATTCTTGAGGTTTTGAAAAGCTGACTTCCATGTCTACAACTTTTAGCTTATAGAAATTTTCAAGTTCGAGTGTTATCAAGGTGAAAATCGTGGAGGAACAAAAGCAATTTGATCTGAAATTTAATTACCTGACTGACAGTAACTTTGTTCAAATGGGAAGAAATGTGTTCAAACCTCTCCAACAGTTAGAAGTTGACTTTAAGCTGTAAATAATCTACTACACTTTCTGTATAAATATAGATATATAAGGAAAGCAAGAGACACACAAGAGATTACAAAGATTGAGCATAGACAATGATATTCATCAAGATCTTCAAGTTTTGAGCTTTATTTCTTCATCATTCTGTTTCATCATTGAGCTTCATTATTTTATTCAAATCTTGAGAGTTTTGTATTTATAGTTGTGAGCTTCAACTTCCTTATATTATTTGTAAAAGGGTTGCTAAACCCTTGTAATTTATTTCTTGAGTGATTGAGAGGAACACCGGGAGAAAAATATCCTCTTGGTGCTTTGTTTTGGAGAATAAAACATAGGGTTGTTTTTTGAGTGTTTTTAGAAAACAAAAACACTTGGTGTAAAGGTTTGCTAGCAACCAGACAAGCTAGTGGTGTAAAGCTATTTGAAGAATAGTGGATTTGCTCAAAGAAAGAGCCTTGGAGATGGACGTAGGTTTGGCATAAGAGGGGCCAACTGAACCACTTTAAATCGTTGTGTTTGATCTCTTCTCTTGTCTCTCTTTATATCTTACTTAATATTTTCTTATATATATATATAGTCTTGATATACTTGAGATACACATACACTTAAATTCATTGTATGAATCTCACATTGATTATATCTTGGGTTGTTTTATTCATTACTTATCTAACTTAATTTTTTATTTCTTTTCTATTACATCTCACCTCTTGAAAATTAAGTGCATTAGATTATTTTAAATTTTAATTTTTAATTATAGACCCAATTTTCTCTCTATACGTTTACACTAACAAAGCAATTTACTTTTGGAGGTTTTTTTATCCGATCAATGGATATCATAATTATAAACTATTCAATTTTATTCGGTACAGAAGACCCATTGAATAAAAGTCTATTCTCTATCATATTATTGGTTAAGATGCGCAGTTGTACAGAAAAAATTTGTCAGACCCATGATTTATTATACAAAAATTTTTAAAATTTTGTTGCTTAAGCCCAATGGCTTGCTGTGCTAACCCTAGGGCTGGTCTTGTTCGCAGATGAATCGGCAATCAATCTCTATATGTTTGGTCCTTTTGAATGACACTACACTTATCAGAAAACATTGATGTGGGAGAGGAAAGATGCACACCCATATCTTGTAACAACCAATGAATTCAAATAATCTCTGCAACCATTTGAGCCATGGCACGATACTCTGCATTGAAACTTGAGCGAGTTACAACACTTTGTTTCTTACTCTTCCAAGAAAAACAAAAGTGAGCAAGCTACAACATTGTCACCATGGCCTCCTCTTCCACAATGCATGATGCAGGGACGATTGCAAGCTCTGATACCACAAAATTGAACACATTCCACGATTTGTTAGATTTTACCATGAACATACCAAAAAGTAAGCAACTATTGAATGTGATTATTCACAAGAACACAAGAACAATAGGATTAAAAGAGAACTCTAAACAAATCCTAACCCTAATTATCAAAATCAAGGCAAAAAAAAAAAAAAAAGAAAATTACCAAAAATGGCAAACTTCGAGTCAAGATCAAATTTGAAACTAGAAATATAAAGAAACTACCAAAAAAAATTTAAAAAAATTGGATTTGTGTAGCCTAAGATATTAAACAATCAAATCTTTTCAAAAATGTCAAAATTGCCCTTTTTGAGGCCTAAACAATGGAATCCGTCCGTAAACTGATAGGGTCCAAAGTATACCATGTATTTTGATCTCCATCACGTTTCAAAATGATGCAGGGAGCAGTGATGGAAAACCATATGATTGAATAGCTTCCATAATTTGTTAAACTTCACCATGAAGAAACTAGAAAGTAGGCAACTATTAAATGTGATTCTTCACAAAAACACAAGAGTAATAGGAATAAAAGAGAAACTTTCTTTGAAATATTATTAATCAAAAAATTGAGTTGAGGCAGAAGCCCTTACATTGTATTTAAAGGGAAAACACAAACCCTAGCCCTAATCCTAGTTATCAAAATCAAGGCAAAAATACAGAAAATAAGAAAATTATCAAAAATGGAAAAGTATGAGTTAAGCTCAAATTTGGAAACTAGAAACATAAAAAAATTATTAGAAAAAACCTATACAAAATTAGATTTCGTATAGCTCAAGATATTAAACAATCACATCTTTTCAAAAACTATAAAATTGCAATTTCCGATGCCTAAACAGTGGAATCCATTCTTAAACTAATGGGGTCCATAGTTCACTATAGATTTTGATCTATATTATGTTTCCAATCAAACCACCTAGTTTCATATAATTCTAAGTTTGAAATTCTTATTTTCCATTTTGCATCACCCTGCCTCTTTGGCTTTAACTTGTACAAACATGTCGTATATGTTTGCAAAAAGAACTTGGATCTTGAAAATTTTGTTCTATGAATCTGGCCAAATCACCCTGAGTAAGGCTTGTTCTTTGTCAATAATATGCTGTAAGAGCAAATGAAGGGGAAAAAAAATCCTTTTTTTTTCCTTTCATAAAGGTGGCTTCTGGAGCTAGACTTATCACATCATCTGATATTAGGTGAATATCTTACTATATGTAAAAAGAGGCAATGTGCTTTATTGTAGTCGTATGTTCAGAACCCTTTTTTTGGATGATTTTGCCCTTTGATTTGATTAGAAATTACAACATTTACCTGCACAATGTATTTATGGTTTTACCCTTATAGAAAGATTATATTCCTATCACGAGTGGCTATTTTTGTTATGGAAGGGTGTCTCTTCATTTTAACTTTGGCTTTTGTGCGTGGACGAGAATTATCCACGTCGTTATTTGCGGAGCTTGATGTTGGTAGAACAAAAAGAGAGAAGAAAAAAGACCCTTTCATTGCGTCTCTCTCGTTTAGCTATGACTCTCATCTCCAACTCCCTTTTGTTTCTTTTGCTTCCAAAACCTTAGCTCCAATGTTCTTCATCCCTCTCGCTCTCTCGTTATGCAGCTTAGCTCAACGTTTCTGTCTCTTCCAACTTTAAAACTCTAATCCTAAGTGATTGATTCCATTTCTATGTATACATCTTTTTCTGTTTCCTCCATCGGGCTCTTGCTCTTGAGTTAATTTATAAGTTTTCTTATGTTTTTATCATGGATGTTTGATTTTTATTATCAGAGATTTAGTTTTATTGATTGATTTAAGCATTTTATTCAGGTTTTTCTTTTTCTCTTTATGCTTATTTCTTTGTTCTTGAGTTCTTCTACATTTTTCTTATTTTTTTCATGGTTATTTGATTTTTATCTCAAATTTTGTTTTTGTTAACTAATTTGAAGGCAATAGTAGGGTTTTTTCCCTAGTATTTTTCATCCTTTTTTTTTTTTTTCCAGATTTTTTAGTATTTATGATCATTTTTGTTTGTTCTTGAGTTTGCTTGTGTTTTTCTTTATTTCAATGGATGTTTGATTTTTGTTAGTTTTTTTTACTGATTTGAGGGTTCTATTCTTTTTTTGTCCCATTGATTTTGTCTCACTTTTTTGGTTCATGAGTAAGTTTGTGTGTTTTTCTTATTGGTTTTCATGAATGTTTGTATTTGATATTTCCTTTTTATTAACTTATGTGATATTTTTGATCAGTTTTTTCAATGATTGGTGCTCATTTTTGTTCTTGAGTTCCTCTGTGTTTTTCTCTTGTTTGTCGGGTAGGGTTTGGATTTTTTTTTTGTTGGTGGTTTTGTACTTCCAGTTATTTCTGCTTATTTTTTGTCCTTAAGTTCATCTTTATCTTTTTCTTCTTTTATTTCATCATGGAACTTGCACATAAACACAGATGGAGATTGAAAAATGAGTGTTCTGTTGAGTCAATGCCTTGATTTTGATGATAACAAAACATGGTTAAATGATCTAATAATTCTACTTAGTGTACAGATGAATTATCAATTAGATCTGGATTTGAAGCTTATCATAATAAAGGATTTATGATGAAAAGCATGATGAAGTAATGTATTCTACAAAGGTGATATTATAAGAAGAAGAAATCTCAAGTTAATGAAAATCCTAGATTGAAGATTGATAAGCATGAAAGAATAGCATATTCAACAATGGTGATTTTATAAGGGAATGAAGATGATGGATATCAAAGAAGAAGAATGAAAATGATCAAAGTCTTGATTTAAAAGATTGAACACTTTGAGTACTTGAAGACATCTTGCAAGAATGGAAAAAGAAGAGACCAACTCAAAAACATAAAAGCTTTCTTGATAGATGTAAAGATGTCTTTAAGACATGGAAGGAATCACAAGATTTGGAAAGCTTTCTTGAGTTGTTGAAGTCCATGGAGAAGCCATGTTGATTGAAGAAATGAAGATTCTAAGTCATGGAAGCTCTCTTGAAGATATTGAAGAAGACTTGAATCAATGGATGAAGCTATGATGATGGAAGAGCTCTACAAGTGATGAAAATGAAGAAAACTCACCTTGAATGGATTGAAGATGTTCTTGGAGTCATCTAATCTTGAAGAAGTGTTTGCAAGCTTTAAAAAGCCTATTTAGATGATCCTTGAAGAGATTGGAAGCTTTGAAAAAGAATGAAGAAAAGTTGCAAAAATATGGGTTTTTGGAAACAGGGTCGACTCCTCAAGTTAAAAGAGCCGACTCATTCGAACAGAGCCTTGGAATTCTGCTGGAAGCTTAAAAGAGTCGACTCCTGGCCAAAAAGAGTCGACTCATTGCAACAGAGAACAAACAATTCTGCAGACTGCTGAAAAGAGTCGACTCCTGGGACAAAAGAGTCGACTCATTTGGACAGAAACTTGAAAAATCTGCTGAAATGCAAAAAGAGTCGACTCATTGAGAAAAGAGTCGACTCCTAGACCGTAACGGCTAGTTTTCTGACAGACGGTATGGGCACAAACACAACCAAATCTTCTCCCATACTTCTCCAACGGCTAGAATCGATCCATACCTATATATATGAGATACATACAGCTTCAAAGAACAAAGGAAGAGCAATCATACCATTCATATCAAGTGCTTCAAAGCTGAAAATCACCTGCACCTAACTGTTACATATTCTTGCTGAGTGTTTAAAGTTATCCATTGAGTTGTATTCATTTGTATACTCACTAGGAGAGTCACTCTTTGTATAATCTTCATTCATTCTTGTTTGGGTGGGTTTGTAACCTTGTAAGTTTAAGTGTTCTTGGGAAAAACACTTGTAAGTTTAAGAGAAGCTTGGACAAAATCTCTTGGGTTTTGAAAGCTTGGGAAGAAGCTTTTGTAAAGAGTGAGCTGGGCACTCGTGGCACAACCAGCGGCTGTGTAAGGTGTATTGCATAGTGGAATTCCTTCGAAAGGATCGAAGAAGAGAGGACGTAGGCAAGGTTGGCCGAACCTCTATAAATCTGGTGCATATTTCTTCTGCCTCTGTTTTGCTTACTTGCTTATTATGCATGCTTGCAAATACTTGCTCTAATGTACACTTCATTTGCTTGATACATATACTTTGATTATTTGTTACTAAAATCCATAAACGATTTTTTAGTTGAAACTCTTGTTAAAAATTCTATAAAACCCAATTCACCCCCCCCTCTTGGGTTGCCTACTTGGGCCAACATGTTCAACATATAAAAGAAGGATATGGACATTTTGGGTATTTCTTTCAAATTACTACAATTTCTAGTCCATTATTTATTTCTGATTCTTCTTTCTTTCCCTTCAAATTTGATAGATTAAATTGATCTTTATTTCATATATACATATGTATATATATATATATATATATATATGCATATGCCCAGATGTAGTTGCATGTGCTTGCAATTCCAAAAGATGCAATGTGCACATAGAAATGATATAAATAGAAACCGTAATAATTTTGTTAGATTTTTATGTAATATATAGTGCTAACCAAGCCTTGATTATTTGGTGGTAGAGAACCTACATGTTTAGGGGAGCTGGGAAGAAGATTTGATTTCATATACTTAGTGATATGCATTTTCTAATATTCTATACTATACATACATTTCACAAGTTTATATGTTTGAGTTTTATGCAGAGGTAGGTATTAAGATCTAGTTATTTGATTCTTATAATATGGGTTGGGGATTGTAATCGTAACTATTTACTTGTAACCCATCGATTAGTGTGTTTTGTTATGTAATTGTCAAAGTAAGAGATTATTAGGACTTTTGTAGGTGGTAAATTTCGTAGACTAAAATACTTATTTGCAATGCCTTTTTATTCTCTATGTAATAGTTAGCCAGATAGATGATAGAGATTATAGAGAAGTTTTTTTTGTTTAGGGTGGGTTGCTCAAACCAATGCTAAGGAGGTATTGAACAACATCCTGAAGTTTTGGAGCTTAAAATCAACGTTCTGTAGTTTCGCCATGCTCTCGCCTTAGCTAGACCTTAGCGAAATTAGAGAAATCAAGACAGAGAGTTGCCAAAACATTTTGTTGAGTTTTTATCCTAGCCAGACCTCAACGAAATTGAAGAAAACTGTCTAGAGATTTCACTGAGCTCATGTCCTTGTGAGATTCCAAGCATTGATTATTGATTCTATGCCTTAATTTTGATGATAATTAAACCTTGTGTCAATTTACTAATGCATTTAATTAGTGTGTAGATTAATAACGATTATAATTTAGACTTAAAGCTTGACTTAAAGTCTAATTCATATCAAAATAGATACACAACATTTACAAGTTCAACCAATGCAGCAAAAGTTGAGCCATGCATCAAAACAGAGCAATTGCACACATTCAAACTTCAAACAGATGATTTACATTCGAAGAGATTGAAGGTGCTTAAAAGAAGATTTCACTAAGTGTCTAAAGACTCAATGAAGATAATTTACATTCGAAGAGATTGAAGGTGCTCAAAAGAAGATTTCACTAAGTTTCTAAAGACTCAATGAAGATGATTTGCATTCGAAGAGATTGAAGGTATTCAAAAAGAGAATTCATCATAATTCAAAGTCTCTATAAAAAATTCAAGAGAAGACTTCATCAGAGCTGAGAAGACTCAATAAAGTTGATGTGTATTGAGAGTGCTCAAAAGTAGACTTCATCAAACTTCTAAAGACTCAATGAAATTGACTTGAACTCAAGGAGATTGAAGGTGAGTTAAACTCAAAGAGATTGAAGGTGATTCAAATGAAGAATTCATCATATGTGCAAAGACTCCATGCAGAATCTAAGAGAAGATTTAGAAGAAACCAAATTGAATTCAATCCAAATTAAATTGAAGACATTCTTGAACTGTCACAATCGATTGAAGAGTTTGAAGTATCATCATACCCCAAAGAGAAGACTCATTGAAGATCTTAAGTGTGTTTGAAGAATATCATACCTCAAAGAGAAGATCCTTTTAACATCCCCAGATTATTTGAAGCTAAATTGATCAAGAAAAGCAAATTTTCTAGGTGATATGTCGACACATGGACTTGATGTGTCGACACATGGAAGTCAAGTGTCGATACCTGGGGACTAACGACTATATTTTTAAACATTATATTGAAGTGGGTGTGCATTTAATGAAGCTCTAACAACCTCCAACAGGTGAAACCAATTCAAGGCTTTATATATAAACCTCTAAATGCATTTATGGACAAGAGATACAACAGTCACTGATTGATTGAGCTGAATAGTCTAAAAATTTTCTTTATCTTCAAGTTGGCAGTTAATGAGCTATTCAATTCCCATCTACTCTTCATAGATAGTTTGTATTTCGTTTGTGTATCTTTTATATACTTGTAAGTGAGAGTTAGAGTGTTCTATTGTAAAAGAAAAACACTTGTAAGTTAAAGTGGATTTTGGACAAAATCACTTGG